>CAMPDV010002394.1:0-68419 GCA_946699065.1 Loxodes magnus
GTGTAATTTTTTAAAGTAAAAAATAAACATTGTTTTTTGATATGTTTTGAAGTGAGAATACGAAATTTTACTACCAGAGTGAGTTAACAATGTATGAAAAATAGTTGAGTAATTTTAAAATAAAAAAAAAACATTGTTTTTTGATATGTTTTGAAGTGAGAATACGAAATTTTACTACCAGAGTGAGTTAACAATGTATGAAAAATAGTTGAGTAATTTTTAAAGTAAAAAAAAACATTGTTTTTGATATGTTTTGAAGTGAGAAATTAAAATTTTACTACCAGAGTGAGTTAACAATGTATGAAAAAATAGTTGAGTAATTTTTAAAGTAAAAAAAAACATTGTTTTTGATATGTTTTGAAGTGAGAATACGAAATTTTAATACCAGAGTTAACAATGTATGAAAAATTAGTTGTGTAATTTTTAAAGTAAAAAAAAAAACATTGTTTTTGATATGTTTTGAAGTGAGAATACGAAATTTTAATACCAGAGTTAACAATGTATGAAAAATAGTTGTGTAATTTTTAAAGTAAAAAAAAACATTGTTTTTGATATGTTTTGAAGTGAGAATACGAAATTTTACTACCAGAGTGAGTTAACAATGTATGAAAAATAGTTGATTAATTTTTAAAGTAAAAAAAAACATTGTTTTTGATATGTTTTTGAAGTGAGAATAACGAAATTTTACTACCAGAGTGAGTTAACAATGTATGAAAAATAGTTGAGTAATTTTTAAAGTAAAAAAAAAACATTGTTTTTGATATGTTTTGAAGTGAGAATACGAAATTTTACTACCAGAGTGAGTTAACAATGTATGAAAAATAGTTGAGTAATTTTTAAAGTAAAAAAAAACATTGTTTTTGATATGTTTTGAAGTGAGAATACGAAATTTTTACTACCAGAGTGAGTTAACAATGTATGAAAAATAGTTGAGTAATTTTTAAAGTAAAAAAAAAACATTGTTTTTGATATGTTTTGAAGTGAGAATACGAAATTTTACTACCAGAGTGAGTTAACAATGTATGAAAAATAGTTGAGTAATTTTTAAAGTAAAAAAAACATTGTTTTTGATATGTTTTGAAGTGAGAATACGAAATTTTACTACCAGAGTGAGTTAACAATGTATGAAAAATAGTTGAGTAATTTTAAAGTAAAAAAAAACATTGTTTTTGATATGTTTTGAAGTGAGAATACGAAATTTTACTACCAGAGTGAGTTAACAATGTATGAAAAATAGTTGAGTAATTTTTAAAGTAAAAAAAAAACATTGTTTTTGATATGTTTTGAAGTGAGAATACGAAATTTTACTACCAGAGTGAGTTAACAATGTATGAAAAAATAGTTGAGTAATTTTTAAAGTAAAAAAAAACATTGTTTTTGATATGTTTTGAAGTGAGAATACGAAATTTTACTACCAGAGTGAGTTAACAATGTATGAAAAAATAGTTGAGTAATTTTTAAAGTAAAAAAAAAACATTGTTTTTGATATGTTTTGAAGTGAGAATACGAAATTTTACTACCAGAGTGAGTTAACAATGTATGAAAAATAGTTGAGTAATTTTTAAAATAAAAAAAAAACATTGTTTTTGATATGTTTTGAAGTGAGAATACGAAATTTTACTACCAGAGTGAGTTAACAATGTATGAAAAATAGTTGAGTAATTTTTAAAGTAAAAAAAAAACATTGTTTTTGATATGTTTTGAAGTGAGAATACGAAATTTTACTACAGAGTGAGTTAACAATGTATGAAAAATAGTTGAGTAATTTTTAAAGTAAAAAAAAAACATTGTTTTTGATATGTTTTGAAGTGAGAATACGAAATTTTACTACCAGAGTGAGTTAACAATGTATGAAAAATAGTTGAGTAATTTTTAAAGTAAAAAAAAACATTGTTTTTGATATGTTTTGAAGTGAGAATACGAAATTTTACTACCAGAGTGAGTTAACAATGTATGAAAAATAGTTGAGTAATTTTTAAAATAAAAAAAAACATTGTTTTTGATATGTTTTGAAGTGAGAATACGAAATTTTACTACCAGAGTGAGTTAACAATGTATGAAAAATAGTTGAGTAATTTTTAAAGTAAAAAAAAACATTGTTTTTGATATGTTTTGAAGTGAGAATACGAAATTTTACTACCAGAGTGAGTTAACAATGTATGAAAAATAGTTGAGTAATTTTTAAAGTAAAAAAAAACATTGTTTTTGATATGTTTTGAAGTGAGAATACGAAATTTTACTACCAGAGTGAGTAACAATGTATGAAAAATAGTTGAGTAATTTTTAAAGTAAAAAAAAAACATTGTTTTTGATATGTTTTGAAGTGTGAATACGAAATTTTACTACCAGAGTGAGTTAACAATGTATGAAAAATAGTTGAGTAATTTTTAAAGTAAAAAAAAAACATTGTTTTTGATATGTTTTGAAGTGTGAATACGAAATTTTAATACCAGAGTTAACAATGTATGAAAAATAGTTGTGTAATTTTTAAAGTAAAAAAAAACATTGTTTTTGATATGTTTTGAAGTGAGAATACGAAATTTTACTACCAGAGTGAGTTAACAATGTATGAAAAATAGTTGAGTAATTTTTAAAGTAAAAAAAAACATTGTTTTTGATATGTTTTGAAGTGAGAATACGAAATTTTACTACCAGAGTGAGTTAACAATGTATGAAAAATAGTTGAGTAATTTTTAAAGTAAAAAAAAACATTGTTTTTGATATGTTTTGAAGTGAGAATACGAAATTTTACTACCAGAGTGAGTTAACAATGTATGAAAAATAGTTGAGTAATTTTTAAAGTAAAAAAAAACATTGTTTTTGATATGTTTTGAAGTGTGAATACGAAATTTTAATACCAGAGTTAACAATGTATGAAAAATAGTTGTGTAATTTTTAAAGTAAAAAAAAAACATTGTTTTTGATATGTTTTGAAGTGAGAATACGAAATTTTACTACCAGAGTGAGTTAACAATGTATGAAAAATAGTTGAGTAATTTTTAAAGTAAAAAAAAACATTGTTTTTGATATGTTTTGAAGTGAGAATACGAAATTTTACTACCAGAGTGAGTTAACAATGTATGAAAAATAGTTGAGTAATTTTTAAGTAAAAAAAAAACATTGTTTTTGATATGTTTTGAAGTGTGAATACGAAATTTTACTACCAGAGTGAGTTAACAATGTATGAAAAATAGTTGAGTAATTTTTAAAGTAAAAAAAAACATTGTTTTTGATATGTTTTGAAGTGTGAATACGAAATTTTAATACCAGAGTTAACAATGTATGAAAAATAGTTGTGTAATTTTTAAAGTAAAAAAAAACATTGTTTTTGATATGTTTTGAAGTGAGAATACGAAATTTTACTACCAGAGTGAGTTAACAATGTATGAAAAATAGTTGAGTAATTTTTAAAGTAAAAAAAAACATTGTTTTTGATATGTTTTGAAGTGAGAAACGAAATTTTACTACCAGAGTGAGTTAACAATGTATGAAAAATAGTTGAGTAATTTTTAAAGTAAAAAAAAACATTGTTTTTGATATGTTTTGAAGTGAGAAATTACGAAATTTTACTACCAGAGTGAGTTAACAATGTATGAAAAATAGTTGAGTAATTTTTAAAGTAAAAAAAAACATTGTTTTTGATATGTTTTGAAGTGAGAATACGAAATTTTACTACCAGAGTGAGTTAACAATGTATGAAAAATAGTTGAGTAATTTTTAAAGTAAAAAAAAACATTGTTTTTGATATGTTTTGAAGTGAGAATACGAAATTTTACTACCAGAGTGAGTTAACAATGTATGAAAAATAGTTGAGTAATTTTTAAAGTAAAAAAAAACATTGTTTTTGATATGTTTTGAAGTGAGAATACGAAATTTTACTACCAGAGTGAGTTAACAATGTATGAAAAAATAGTTGAGTAATTTTTAAAGTAAAAAAAAAACATTGTTTTTGATATGTTTTGAAGTGAGAATACGAAATTTTACTACCAGAGTGAGTTAACAATGTATGAAAAATAGTTGAGTAATTTTAAAGTAAAAAAAAACATTGTTTTTGATATGTTTTGAAGTGAGAATACGAAATTTTACTACCAGAGTGAGTTAACAATGTATGAAAAATAGTTGAGTAATTTTTAAAGTAAAAAAAAAACATTGTTTTTGATATGTTTTGAAGTGAGAATACGAAATTTTACTACCAGAGTGAGTTAACAATGTATGAAAAATAGTTGAGTAATTTTTAAAGTAAAAAAAAACATTGTTTTTGATATGTTTTGAAGTGAGAATACGAAATTTTACTACCAGAGTGAGTTAACAATGTATGAAAAATAGTTGAGTAATTTTTAAAGTAAAAAAAAACATTGTTTTTGATATGTTTTGAAGTGAGAATACGAAATTTTACTACCAGAGTGAGTTAACAATGTATGAAAAATAGTTGAGTAATTTTTAAAGTAAAAAAAAACATTGTTTTTGATATGTTTTGAAGTGAGAATACGAAATTTTACTACCAGAGTGAGTTAACAATGTATGAAAAATAGTTGAGTAATTTTTAAAGTAAAAAAAAACATTGTTTTTGATATGTTTTGAAGTGAGAATACGAAATTTTACTACCAGAGTGAGTTAACAATGTATGAAAAATAGTTGAGTAATTTTTAAAGTAAAAAAAAAACATTGTTTTTGATATGTTTTGAAGTGAGAATACGAAATTTTACTACCAGAGTGAGTTAACAATGTATGAAAAATAGTTGAGTAATTTTTAAAGTAAAAAAAAAACATTGTTTTTGATATGTTTTGAAGTGAGAATACGAAATTTTACTACCAGAGTGAGTTAACAATGTATGAAAAATAGTTGAGTAATTTTTAAAGTAAAAAAAAACATTGTTTTTGATATGTTTTGAAGTGAGAATACGAAATTTTACTACCAGAGTGAGTTAACAATGTATGAAAAATAGTTGAGTAATTTTTAAAGTAAAAAAAAACATTGTTTTTGATATGTTTTGAAGTGAGAATACGAAATTTTACTACCAGAGTGAGTTAACAATGTATGAAAAATAGTTGAGTAATTTTTAAAGTAAAAAAAAACATTGTTTTTGATATGTTTTGAAGTGAGAATACGAAATTTTACTACCAGAGTGAGTTAACAATGTATGAAAAATAGTTGAGTAATTTTTAAAGTAAAAAAAAAACATTGTTTTTGATATGTTTTGAAGTGAGAATACGAAATTTTACTACCAGAGTGAGTTAACAATGTATGAAAAATAGTTGAGTAATTTTTAAAGTAAAAAAAAACATTGTTTTTGATATGTTTTGAAGTGAGAATACGAAATTTTACTACCAGAGTGAGTTAACAATGTATGAAAAAATAGTTGAGTAATTTTTAAAGTAAAAAAAAAACATTGTTTTTGATATGTTTTGAAGTGAGAATACGAAATTTTACTACCAGAGTGAGTTAACAATGTATGAAAAATAGTTGAGTAATTTTTAAAGTAAAAAAAAACATTGTTTTTGATATGTTTTGAAGTGAGAAATACGAAATTTTACTACCAGAGTGAGTTAACAATGTATGAAAAATAGTTGAGTAATTTTTAAAGTAAAAAAAAACATTGTTTTTGATATGTTTTGAAGTGAGAATACGAAATTTTACTACAGAGTGAGTTAACAATGTATGAAAAATAGTTGAGTAATTTTTAAAGTAAAAAAAAAACATTGTTTTTGATATGTTTTGAAGTGAGAATACGAAATTTTACTACCAGAGTGAGTTAACAATGTATGAAAAATAGTTGAGTAATTTTTAAAGTAAAAAAAAAACATTGTTTTTGATATGTTTTGAAGTGAGAATACGAAATTTTACTACCAGAGTGAGTTAACAATGTATGAAAAATAGTTGAGTAATTTTTAAAGTAAAAAAAAACATTGTTTTTGATATGTTTTGAAGTGAGAATACGAAATTTTACTACCAGAGTGAGTTAACAATGTATGAAAAATAGTTGAGTAATTTTTAAAGTAAAAAAAAACATTGTTTTTGATATGTTTTGAAGTGAGAATACGAAATTTTACTACCAGAGTGAGTTAACAATGTATGAAAAATAGTTGAGTAATTTTTAAAGTAAAAAAAAACATTGTTTTTGATATGTTTTGAAGTGAGAATACGAAATTTTACTACCAGAGTGAGTTAACAATGTATGAAAAATAGTTGAGTAATTTTTAAAGTAAAAAAAAACATTGTTTTTGATATGTTTTGAAGTGAGAATACGAAATTTTACTACCAGAGTGAGTTAACAATGTATGAAAAATAGTTGAGTAATTTTTAAAGTAAAAAAAAACATTGTTTTTGATATGTTTTGAAGTGAGAATACGAAATTTTACTACCAGAGTGAGTTAACAATGTATGAAAAATAGTTGAGTAATTTTTAAAGTAAAAAAAAACATTGTTTTTGATATGTTTTGAAGTGAGAATACGAAATTTTACTACCAGAGTGAGTTAACAATGTATGAAAAATAGTTGAGTAATTTTTAAAGTAAAAAAAAAACATTGTTTTTGATATGTTTTGAAGTGAGAATACGAAATTTTACTACCAGAGTGAGTTAACAATGTATGAAAAATAGTTGAGTAATTTTTAAAGTAAAAAAAAACATTGTTTTTGATATGTTTTGAAGTGAGAATACGAAATTTTACTACCAGAGTGAGTTAACAATGTATGAAAAATAGTTGAGTAATTTTTAAAGTAAAAAAAAAACATTGTTTTTGATATGTTTTGAAGTGAGAATACGAAATTTTACTACCAGAGTGAGTTAACAATGTATGAAAAATAGTTGAGTAATTTTTAAAGTAAAAAAAAACATTGTTTTTGATATGTTTTGAAGTGAGAATACGAAATTTTACTACCAGAGTGAGTTAACAATGTATGAAAAATAGTTGAGTAATTTTTAAAGTAAAAAAAAACATTGTTTTTGATATGTTTTGAAGTGAGAAATACGAAATTTTACTACCAGAGTGAGTTAACAATGTATGAAAAATAGTTGAGTAATTTTTAAAGTAAAAAAAAACATTGTTTTTGATATGTTTTGAAGTGAGAATACGAAATTTTACTACCAGAGTGAGTTAACAATGTATGAAAAATAGTTGAGTAATTTTTAAAGTAAAAAAAAACATTGTTTTTGATATGTTTTGAAGTGAGAATACGAAATTTTACTACCAGAGTGAGTTAACAATGTATGAAAAATAGTTGAGTAATTTTTAAAGTAAAAAAAAACATTGTTTTTGATATGTTTTGAAGTGAGAATACGAAATTTTACTACCAGAGTGAGTTAACAATGTATGAAAAATAGTTGAGTAATTTTTAAAGTAAAAAAAAACATTGTTTTTGATATGTTTTGAAGTGAGAATACGAAATTTTACTACCAGAGTGAGTTAACAATGTATGAAAAATAGTTGAGTAATTTTTAAAGTAAAAAAAAAACATTGTTTTTTGATATGTTTTGAAGTGAGAATAAAATTTTACTACCAGAGTGAGTTAACAATGTATGAAAAATAGTTGAGTAATTTTTAAAGTAAAAAAAAACATTGTTTTTGATATGTTTTGAAGTGAGAATACGAAATTTTACTACCAGAGTGAGTTAACAATGTATGAAAAATAGTTGAGTAATTTTTAAAGTAAAAAAAAAACATTGTTTTTGATATGTTTTGAAGTGAGAATACGAAATTTTACTACCAGAGTGAGTTAACAATGTATGAAAAATAGTTGAGTAATTTTTAAAGTAAAAAAAAAACATTGTTTTTGATATGTTTTGAAGTGAGAATACGAAATTTTACTACCAGAGTGAGTTAACAATGTATGAAAAATAGTTGAGTAATTTTTAAAGTAAAAAAAAACATTGTTTTTGATATGTTTTGAAGTGAGAATACGAAATTTTACTACCAGAGTGAGTTAACAATGTATGAAAAATAGTTGAGTAATTTTTAAAGTAAAAAAAAACATTGTTTTTGATATGTTTTGAAGTGAGAATACGAAATTTTACTACCAGAGTGAGTTAACAATGTATGAAAAATAGTTGAGTAATTTTAAAGTAAAAAAAAACATTGTTTTTGATATGTTTTGAAGTGAGAATACGAAATTTTACTACCAGAGTGAGTTAACAATGTATGAAAAATAGTTGAGTAATTTTTAAAGTAAAAAAAAACATTGTTTTTGATATGTTTTGAAGTGAGAATACGAAATTTTACTACCAGAGTGAGTTAACAATGTATGAAAAATAGTTGAGTAATTTTTAAAGTAAAAAAAAACATTGTTTTTGATATGTTTTGAAGTGAGAATACGAAATTTTACTACCAGAGTGAGTTAACAATGTATGAAAAATAGTTGAGTAATTTTTAAAGTAAAAAAAAACATTGTTTTTGATATGTTTTGAAGTGAGAATACGAAATTTTACTACCAGAGTGAGTTAACAATGTATGAAAAATAGTTGAGTAATTTTTAAAGTAAAAAAAAACATTGTTTTTGATATGTTTTGAAGTGAGAAATTAAAATTTTACTACCAGAGTGAGTTAACAATGTATGAAAAATAGTTGAGTAATTTTTAAAGTAAAAAAAAACATTGTTTTTGATATGTTTTGAAGTGAGAATACGAAATTTTACTACCAGAGTGAGTTAACAATGTATGAAAAATAGTTGAGTAATTTTTAAAGTAAAAAAAAACATTGTTTTTGATATGTTTTGAAGTGAGAAATTAAAATTTTACTACCAGAGTGAGTTAACAATGTATGAAAAATAGTTGAGTAATTTTTAAAGTAAAAAAAAACATTGTTTTTGATATGTTTTGAAGTGAGAATACGAAATTTTACTACCAGAGTGAGTTAACAATGTATGAAAAATAGTTGAGTAATTTTTAAAGTAAAAAAAAACATTGTTTTTGATATGTTTTGAAGTGAGAATACGAAATTTTACTACCAGAGTGAGTTAACAATGTATGAAAAATAGTTGAGTAATTTTAAAGTAAAAAAAAACATTGTTTTTGATATGTTTTGAAGTGAGAATACGAAATTTTACTACCAGAGTGAGTTAACAATGTATGAAAAATAGTTGTGTAATTTTTAAAGTAAAAAAAACATTGTTTTTGATATGTTTTGAAGTGAGAATACGAAATTTTAATACCAGAGTTAACAATGTATGAAAAATAGTTGTGTAATTTTTAAAGTAAAAAAAACATTGTTTTTGATATGTTTTGAAGTGAGAAATTAAAATTTTACTACCAGAGTGAGTTAACAATGTATGAAAAATAGTTGATAATTTTTAAAGTAAAAAAAAACATTGTTTTTGATATGTTTTGAAGTGAGAATACGAAATTTTAATACCAGAGTTAACAATGTATGAAAAATAGTTGAGTAATTTTTAAAAAAAAAAACATTGTTTTTGATATGTTTTGAAGTGAGAAATTAAAATTTTACTACCAGAGTGAGTTAACAATGTATGAAAAATAGTTGAGTAATTTTTAAAGTAAAAAAAAACATTGTTTTTGATATGTTTTGAAGTGAGAATACGAAATTTTACTACCAGAGTGAGTTAACAATGTATGAAAAATAGTTGAGTAATTTTTAAAGTAAAAAAAAACATTGTTTTTGATATGTTTTGAAGTGAGAATACGAAATTTTACTACCAGAGTGAGTTAACAATGTATGAAAAATAGTTGAGTAATTTTTAAAGTAAAAAAAAACATTGTTTTTGATATGTTTTGAAGTGAGAATACGAAATTTTACTACCAGAGTGAGTTAACAATGTATGAAAAATAGTTGATAATTTTTAAAGTAAAAAAAAACATTGTTTTTGATATGTTTTGAAGTGAGAATACGAAATTTTACTACCAGAGTGAGTTAACAATGTATGAAAAATAGTTGAGTAATTTTTAAAGTAAAAAAAAACATTGTTTTTGATATGTTTTGAAGTGAGAATACGAAATTTTACTACCAGAGTGAGTTAACAATGTATGAAAAATAGTTGAGTAATTTTTAAAGTAAAAAAAAACATTGTTTTTGATATGTTTTGAAGTGAGAATACGAAATTTTACTACCAGAGTGAGTTAACAATGTATGAAAAATAGTTGTGTAATTTTTAAAGTAAAAAAAACATTGTTTTTGATATGTTTTGAAGTGAGAATACGAAATTTTAATACCAGAGTGAGTTAACAATGTATGAAAAATAGTTGATAATTTTTAAAGTAAAAAAAAACATTGTTTTTGATATGTTTTGAAGTGAGAATACGAAATTTTACTACCAGAGTGAGTTAACAATGTATGAAAAATAGTTGAGTAATTTTTAAAGTAAAAAAAAAACATTGTTTTTGATATGTTTTGAAGTGAGAATACGAAATTTTACTACCAGAGTGAGTTAACAATGTATGAAAAATAGTTGAGTAATTTTTAAAGTAAAAAAAAACATTGTTTTTGATATGTTTTGAAGTGAGAATACGAAATTTTACTACCAGAGTGAGTTAACAATGTATGAAAAATAGTTGAGTAATTTTTAAAGTAAAAAAAAACATTGTTTTTGATATGTTTTGAAGTGAGAATACGAAATTTTACTACCAGAGTGAGTTAACAATGTATGAAAAATAGTTGAGTAATTTTTAAAGTAAAAAAAAACATTGTTTTTGATATGTTTTGAAGTGAGAATACGAAATTTTACTACCAGAGTGAGTTAACAATGTATGAAAAATAGTTGAGTAATTTTTAAAGTAAAAAAAAACATTGTTTTTGATATGTTTTGAAGTGAGAATACGAAATTTTACTACCAGAGTGAGTTAACAATGTATGAAAAATAGTTGAGTAATTTTTAAAGTAAAAAAAAAACATTGTTTTTGATATGTTTTGAAGTGAGAATACGAAATTTTACTACCAGAGTGAGTTAACAATGTATGAAAAATAGTTGAGTAATTTTTAAAGTAAAAAAAAACATTGTTTTTGATATGTTTTGAAGTGAGAATACGAAATTTTACTACCAGAGTGAGTTAACAATGTATGAAAAATAGTTGAGTAATTTTTAAAGTAAAAAAAAACATTGTTTTTGATATGTTTTGAAGTGAGAATACGAAATTTTACTACCAGAGTGAGTTAACAATGTATGAAAAATAGTTGAGTAATTTTTAAAGTAAAAAAAAACATTGTTTTTGATATGTTTTGAAGTGAGAATACGAAATTTTACTACCAGAGTGAGTTAACAATGTATGAAAAATAGTTGAGTAATTTTTAAAGTAAAAAAAAACATTGTTTTTGATATGTTTTGAAGTGAGAATACGAAATTTTACTACCAGAGTGAGTTAACAATGTATGAAAAATAGTTGAGTAATTTTTAAAGTAAAAAAAAACATTGTTTTTGATATGTTTTGAAGTGAGAATACGAAATTTTACTACCAGAGTGAGTTAACAATGTATGAAAAATAGTTGAGTAATTTTTAAAGTAAAAAAAAAACATTGTTTTTGATATGTTTTGAAGTGAGAAATAAAATTTTACTACCAGAGTGAGTTAACAATGTATGAAAAATAGTTGAGTAATTTTTAAAGTAAAAAAAAACATTGTTTTTGATATGTTTTGAAGTGAGAATACGAAATTTTACTACCAGAGTGAGTTAACAATGTATGAAAAATAGTTGAGTAATTTTTAAAGTAAAAAAAAACATTGTTTTTGATATGTTTTGAAGTGAGAATACGAAATTTTACTACCAGAGTGAGTTAACAATGTATGAAAAATAGTTGAGTAATTTTTAAAGTAAAAAAAAACATTGTTTTTGATATGTTTTGAAGTGAGAAATTAAAATTTTACTACCAGAGTGAGTTAACAATGTATGAAAAATAGTTGAGTAATTTTTAAAGTAAAAAAAAACATTGTTTTTGATATGTTTTGAAGTGAGAATACGAAATTTTACTACCAGAGTGAGTTAACAATGTATGAAAAATAGTTGAGTAATTTTTAAAGTAAAAAAAAACATTGTTTTTGATATGTTTTGAAGTGAGAATACGAAATTTTACTACCAGAGTGAGTTAACAATGTATGAAAAATAGTTGAGTAATTTTTAAAGTAAAAAAAAACATTGTTTTTGATATGTTTTGAAGTGAGAATACGAAATTTTACTACCAGAGTGAGTTAACAATGTATGAAAAAATAGTTGAGTAATTTTTAAAGTAAAAAAAACATTGTTTTTGATATGTTTTGAAGTGAGAATACGAAATTTTACTACCAGTGAGTTAACAATGTATGAAAAATAGTTGAGTAATTTTTAAAGTAAAAAAAAACATTGTTTTTGATATGTTTTGAAGTGAGAATACGAAATTTTACTACCAGAGTGAGTTAACAATGTATGAAAAATAGTTGAGTAATTTTTAAAGTAAAAAAAAACATTGTTTTTGATATGTTTTGAAGTGAGAATACGAAATTTTACTACCAGAGTGAGTTAACAATGTATGAAAAATAGTTGAGTAATTTTTAAAGTAAAAAAAAACATTGTTTTTGATATGTTTTGAAGTGAGAATACGAAATTTTACTACCAGAGTGAGTTAACAATGTATGAAAAATAGTTGAGTAATTTTTAAAGTAAAAAAAAAACATTGTTTTTGATATGTTTTGAAGTGAGAATACGAAATTTTACTACCAGAGTGAGTTAACAATGTATGAAAAATAGTTGAGTAATTTTTAAAGTAAAAAAAAACATTGTTTTTGATATGTTTTGAAGTGAGAATACGAAATTTTACTACCAGAGTGAGTTAACAATGTATGAAAAATAGTTGAGTAATTTTTAAAGTAAAAAAAAACATTGTTTTTGATATGTTTTGAAGTGAGAATACGAAATTTTACTACCAGAGTGAGTTAACAATGTATGAAAAATAGTTGAGTAATTTTTAAAGTAAAAAAAAACATTGTTTTTGATATGTTTTGAAGTGAGAATACGAAATTTTACTACCAGAGTGAGTTAACAATGTATGAAAAATAGTTGAGTAATTTTTAAAGTAAAAAAAAACATTGTTTTTGATATGTTTTGAAGTGAGAATACGAAATTTTAACTACCAGAGTGAGTTAACAATGTATGAAAAATAGTTGAGTAATTTTTAAAGTAAAAAAAAACATTGTTTTTGATATGTTTTGAAGTGAGAATACGAAATTTTACTACCAGAGTGAGTTAACAATGTATGAAAAATAGTTGAGTAATTTTTAAAGTAAAAAAAAACATTGTTTTTGATATGTTTTGAAGTGAGAATACGAAATTTTAATACCAGAGTGAGTTAACAATGTATGAAAAATAGTTGAGTAATTTTTAAAGTAAAAAAAAACATTGTTTTTGATATGTTTTGAAGTGAGAATACGAAATTTTACTACCAGAGTGAGTTAACAATGTATGAAAAATAGTTGAGTAATTTTTAAAGTAAAAAAAAACATTGTTTTTGATATGTTTTGAAGTGAGAATACGAAATTTTACTACCAGAGTGAGTTAACAATGTATGAAAAATAGTTGAGTAATTTTTAAAGTAAAAAAAACATTGTTTTTGATATGTTTTGAAGTGAGAATACGAAATTTTACTACCAGAGTGAGTTAACAATGTATGAAAAATAGTTGAGTAATTTTTAAAGTAAAAAAAAACATTGTTTTTGATATGTTTTGAAGTGAGAATACGAAATTTTACTACCAGAGTGAGTTAACAATGTATGAAAAATAGTTGAGTAATTTTTAAAGTAAAAAAAAACATTGTTTTTGATATGTTTTGAAGTGAGAAATTAAAATTTTACTACCAGAGTGAGTTAACAATGTATGAAAAATAGTTGAGTAATTTTTAAAGTAAAAAAAAACATTGTTTTTGATATGTTTTGAAGTGAGAATACGAAATTTTACTACCAGAGTGAGTTAACAATGTATGAAAAATAGTTGAGTAATTTTTAAAGTAAAAAAAAACATTGTTTTTGATATGTTTTGAAGTGAGAATACGAAATTTTACTACCAGAGTGAGTTAACAATGTATGAAAAATAGTTGAGTAATTTTTAAAGTAAAAAAAAACATTGTTTTTGATATGTTTTGAAGTGAGAATACGAAATTTTACTACCAGAGTGAGTTAACAATGTATGAAAAATAGTTGAGTAATTTTTAAAGTAAAAAAAAACATTGTTTTTGATATGTTTTGAAGTGAGAAATACGAAATTTTACTACCAGAGTGAGTTAACAATGTATGAAAAATAGTTGAGTAATTTTTAAAGTAAAAAAAAACATTGTTTTTGATATGTTTTGAAGTGAGAATACGAAATTTTACTACCAGAGTGAGTTAACAATGTATGAAAAATAGTTGAGTAATTTTTAAAGTAAAAAAAAACATTGTTTTTGATATGTTTTGAAGTGAGAATACGAAATTTTACTACCAGAGTGAGTTAACAATGTATGAAAAATAGTTGAGTAATTTTTAAAGTAAAAAAAAACATTGTTTTTGATATGTTTTGAAGTGAGAATACGAAATTTTACTACCAGAGTGAGTTAACAATGTATGAAAAATAGTTGAGTAATTTTTAAAGTAAAAAAAAACATTGTTTTTGATATGTTTTGAAGTGAGAATACGAAATTTTACTACCAGAGTGAGTTAACAATGTATGAAAAATAGTTGAGTAATTTTTAAAGTAAAAAAAAACATTGTTTTTGATATGTTTTGAAGTGAGAATACGAAATTTTACTACCAGAGTGAGTTAACAATGTATGAAAAATAGTTGAGTAATTTTTAAAGTAAAAAAAAACATTGTTTTTGATATGTTTTGAAGTGAGAATACGAAATTTTACTACCAGAGTGAGTTAACAATGTATGAAAAATAGTTGAGTAATTTTTAAAGTAAAAAAAAACATTGTTTTTGATATGTTTTGAAGTGAGAAATTAAAATTTTACTACCAGAGTGAGTTAACAATGTATGAAAAATAGTTGAGTAATTTTTAAAGTAAAAAAAAACATTGTTTTTGATATGTTTTGAAGTGAGAATACGAAATTTTACTACCAGAGTGAGTTAACAATGTATGAAAAATAGTTGAGTAATTTTTAAAGTAAAAAAAAACATTGTTTTTGATATGTTTTGAAGTGAGAATACGAAATTTTACTACCAGAGTGAGTTAACAATGTATGAAAAATAGTTGAGTAATTTTTAAAGTAAAAAAAAACATTGTTTTTGATATGTTTTGAAGTGAGAATACGAAATTTTACTACCAGAGTGAGTTAACAATGTATGAAAAATAGTTGAGTAATTTTTAAAGTAAAAAAAAACATTGTTTTTGATATGTTTTGAAGTGAGAATACGAAATTTTACTACCAGAGTGAGTTAACAATGTATGAAAAATAGTTGAGTAATTTTTAAAGTAAAAAAAACATTGTTTTTGATATGTTTTGAAGTGAGAATACGAAATTTTACTACCAGAGTGAGTTAACAATGTATGAAAAATAGTTGAGTAATTTTTAAAGTAAAAAAAAACATTGTTTTTGATATGTTTTGAAGTGAGAATACGAAATTTTACTACCAGAGTGAGTTAACAATGTATGAAAAATAGTTGAGTAATTTTTAAAGTAAAAAAAAACATTGTTTTTGATATGTTTTGAAGTGAGAATACGAAATTTTACTACCAGAGTGAGTTAACAATGTATGAAAAATAGTTGAGTAATTTTTAAAAGTAAAAAAAAACATTGTTTTTGATATGTTTTGAAGTGAGAAATTAAAATTTTACTACCAGAGTGAGTTAACAATGTATGAAAAATAGTTGAGTAATTTTTAAAGTAAAAAAAAACATTGTTTTTGATATGTTTTGAAGTGAGAATACGAAATTTTACTACCAGAGTGAGTTAACAATGTATGAAAAATAGTTGAGTAATTTTTAAAGTAAAAAAAAACATTGTTTTTGATATGTTTTGAAGTGAGAATACGAAATTTTACTACCAGAGTGAGTTAACAATGTATGAAAAATAGTTGAGTAATTTTTAAAGTAAAAAAAAACATTGTTTTTGATATGTTTGAAGTGAGAATACGAAATTTTACTACCAGAGTGAGTTAACAATGTATGAAAAATAGTTGAGTAATTTTTAAAGTAAAAAAAAACATTGTTTTTGATATGTTTTGAAGTGAGAATACGAAATTTTACTACCAGAGTGAGTTAACAATGTATGAAAAATAGTTGAGTAATTTTTAAAGTAAAAAAAAACATTGTTTTTGATATGTTTTGAAGTGAGAATACGAAATTTTACTACCAGAGTGAGTTAACAATGTATGAAAAATAGTTGAGTAATTTTTAAAGTAAAAAAAAACATTGTTTTTGATATGTTTTGAAGTGAGAATACGAAATTTTACTACCAGAGTGAGTTAACAATGTATGAAAAATAGTTGAGTAATTTTAAAGTAAAAAAAAACATTGTTTTTGATATGTTTTGAAGTGAGAAATTAAAATTTTACTACCAGAGTGAGTTAACAATGTATGAAAAATAGTTGAGTAATTTTTAAAGTAAAAAAAAACATTGTTTTTGATATGTTTTGAAGTGAGAATACGAAATTTTACTACCAGAGTGAGTTAACAATGTATGAAAAATAGTTGAGTAATTTTTAAAGTAAAGTAAAAAAAACATTGTTTTTGATATGTTTTGAAGTGAGAATACGAAATTTTACTACCAGAGTGAGTTAACAATGTATGAAAAATAGTTGAGTAATTTTTAAAGTAAAAAAAAACATTGTTTTTGATATGTTTTGAAGTGAGAATACGAAATTTTACTACCAGAGTGAGTTAACAATGTATGAAAAATAGTTGAGTAATTTTTAAAGTAAAAAAAAACATTGTTTTTGATATGTTTTGAAGTGAGAATACGAAATTTTACTACCAGAGTGAGTTAACAATGTATGAAAAATAGTTGAGTAATTTTTAAAGTAAAAAAAAACATTGTTTTTGATATGTTTTGAAGTGAGAATACGAAATTTTACTACCAGAGTGAGTTAACAATGTATGAAAAATAGTTGAGTAATTTTTAAAGTAAAAAAAAACATTGTTTTTGATATGTTTTGAAGTGAGAAATTAAAATTTTACTACCAGAGTGAGTTAACAATGTATGAAAAATAGTTGAGTAATTTTTAAAGTAAAAAAAAACATTGTTTTTGATATGTTTTGAAGTGAGAATACGAAATTTTACTACCAGAGTGAGTTAACAATGTATGAAAAATAGTTGAGTAATTTTTAAAGTAAAAAAAAACATTGTTTTTGATATGTTTTGAAGTGAGAATACGAAATTTTACTACCAGAGTGAGTTAACAATGTATGAAAAATAGTTGAGTAATTTTTAAAGTAAAAAAAAACATTGTTTTTGATATGTTTTGAAGTGAGAAATACGAAATTTTACTACCAGAGTGAGTTAACAATGTATGAAAAATAGTTGAGTAATTTTTAAAGTAAAAAAAAACATTGTTTTTGATATGTTTTGAAGTGAGAATACGAAATTTTACTACCAGAGTGAGTTAACAATGTATGAAAAATAGTTGAGTAATTTTTAAAGTAAAAAAAAACATTGTTTTTGATATGTTTTGAAGTGAGAATACGAAATTTTACTACCAGAGTGAGTTAACAATGTATGAAAAATAGTTGAGTAATTTTTAAAGTAAAAAAAAACATTGTTTTTGATATGTTTTGAAGTGAGAAATTAAAATTTTACTACCAGAGTGAGTTAACAATGTATGAAAAATAGTTGAGTAATTTTTAAAGTAAAAAAAAACATTGTTTTTGATATGTTTTGAAGTGAGAAATTAAAATTTTACTACCAGAGTGAGTTAACAATGTATGAAAAATAGTTGAGTAATTTTTTAAAGTAAAAAAAAACATTGTTTTTGATATGTTTTGAAGTGAGAATACGAAATTTTACTACCAGAGTGAGTTAACAATGTATGAAAAATAGTTGAGTAATTTTTAAAGTAAAAAAAAACATTGTTTTTGATATGTTTTGAAGTGAGAAATTACGAAATTTTACTACCAGAGTGAGTTAACAATGTATGAAAAATAGTTGAGTAATTTTTAAAGTAAAAAAAAACATTGTTTTTGATATGTTTTGAAGTGAGAATACGAAATTTTACTACCAGAGTGAGTTAACAATGTATGAAAAATAGTTGAGTAATTTTTAAAGTAAAAAAAAACATTGTTTTTGATATGTTTTGAAGTGAGAATACGAAATTTTACTACCAGAGTGAGTTAACAATGTATGAAAAATAGTTGAGTAATTTTTAAAGTAAAAAAAAACATTGTTTTTGATATGTTTTGAAGTGAGAATACGAAATTTTACTACCAGAGTGAGTTAACAATGTATGAAAAATAGTTGAGTAATTTTTAAAGTAAAAAAAAACATTGTTTTTGATATGTTTTGAAGTGAGAATACGAAATTTTACTACCAGAGTGAGTTAACAATGTATGAAAAATAGTTGAGTAATTTTTAAAGTAAAAAAAAACATTGTTTTTGATATGTTTTGAAGTGAGAAATTAAAATTTTACTACCAGAGTGAGTTAACAATGTATGAAAAATAGTTGAGTAATTTTTAAAGTAAAAAAAAACATTGTTTTTGATATGTTTTGAAGTGAGAATACGAAATTTTACTACCAGAGTGAGTTAACAATGTATGAAAAATAGTTGAGTAATTTTTAAAGTAAAAAAAAACATTGTTTTTGATATGTTTTGAAGTGAGAAATTAAAATTTTACTACCAGAGTGAGTTAACAATGTATGAAAAATAGTTGAGTAATTTTTAAGTAAAAAAAAACATTGTTTTTGATATGTTTTGAAGTGAGAATACGAAATTTTACTACCAGAGTGAGTTAACAATGTATGAAAAATAGTTGAGTAATTTTTAAAGTAAAAAAAAACATTGTTTTTGATATGTTTTGAAGTGAGAAATTAAAATTTTACTACCAGAGTGAGTTAACAATGTATGAAAAATAGTTGAGTAATTTTTAAAGTAAAAAAAAACATTGTTTTTGATATGTTTTGAAGTGAGAATACGAAATTTTACTACCAGAGTGAGTTAACAATGTATGAAAAATAGTTGAGTAATTTTTAAAATAAAAAAAAACATTGTTTTTGATATGTTTTGAAGTGAGAATACGAAATTTTACTACCAGAGTGAGTTAACAATGTATGAAAAATAGTTGAGTAATTTTTAAAGTAAAAAAAAACATTGTTTTTGATATGTTTTGAAGTGAGAAATTAAAATTTTACTACCAGAGTGAGTTAACAATGTATGAAAAATAGTTGAGTAATTTTTAAAGTAAAAAAAAACATTGTTTTTGATATGTTTTGAAGTGAGAATACGAAATTTTACTACCAGAGTGAGTTAACAATGTATGAAAAATAGTTGAGTAATTTTTAAAGTAAAAAAAACATTGTTTTTGATATGTTTTGAAGTGAGAATACGAAATTTTACTACCAGAGTGAGTTAACAATGTATGAAAAATAGTTGAGTAATTTTTAAAGTAAAAAAAAACATTGTTTTTGATATGTTTTGAAGTGAGAATACGAAATTTTACTACCAGAGTGAGTTAACAATGTATGAAAAATAGTTGAGTAATTTTTAAAGTAAAAAAAAACATTGTTTTTGATATGTTTTGAAGTGAGAATACGAAATTTTACTACCAGAGTGAGTTAACAATGTATGAAAAATAGTTGAGTAATTTTTAAAGTAAAAAAAAACATTGTTTTTGATATGTTTTGAAGTGAGAAATTAAAATTTTACTACCAGAGTGAGTTAACAATGTATGAAAAATAGTTGAGTAATTTTTAAAGTAAAAAAAAACATTGTTTTTGATATGTTTTGAAGTGAGAAATTAAAATTTTACTACCAGAGTGAGTTAACAATGTATGAAAAATAGTTGAGTAATTTTTAAAGTAAAAAAAACATTGTTTTTGATATGTTTTGAAGTGAGAAATTAAAATTTTACTACCAGAGTGAGTTAACAATGTATGAAAAAATAGTTGAGTAATTTTTAAAGTAAAAAAAAACATTGTTTTTTGATATGTTTTGAAGTGAGAATACGAAATTTTACTACCAGAGTGAGTTAACAATGTATGAAAAATAGTTGAGTAATTTTTAAAGTAAAAAAAAACATTGTTTTTGATATGTTTTGAAGTGAGAAATTACGAAATTTTACTACCAGAGTGAGTTAACAATGTATGAAAAATAGTTGAGTAATTTTTAAAGTAAAAAAAAACATTGTTTTTGATATGTTTTGAAGTGAGAATTACGAAATTTTACTACCAGAGTGAGTTAACAATGTATGAAAAATAGTTGAGTAATTTTTAAAGTAAAAAAAAACATTGTTTTTGATATGTTTTGAAGTGAGAATACGAAATTTTACTACCAGAGTGAGTTAACAATGTATGAAAAATAGTTGAGTAATTTTTAAAGTAAAAAAAAACATTGTTTTGATATGTTTTGAAGTGAGAAATTAAAATTTTACTACCAGAGTGAGTTAACAATGTATGAAAAATAGTTGAGTAATTTTTAAAGTAAAAAAAAAACATTGTTTTTGATATGTTTTGAAGTGAGAATTAAAATTTTACTACCAGAGTGAGTTAACAATGTATGAAAAATAGTTGAGTAATTTTTAAAGTAAAAAAAAACATTGTTTTTGATATGTTTTGAAGTGAGAAATTAAAATTTTACTACCAGAGTGAGTTAACAATGTATGAAAAATAGTTGAGTAATTTTTAAAGTAAAAAAAAACATTGTTTTTGATATGTTTTGAAGTGAGAATACGAAATTTTACTACCAGAGTGAGTTAACAATGTATGAAAAATAGTTGAGTAATTTTTAAAGTAAAAAAAAACATTGTTTTTGATATGTTTTGAAGTGAGAATACGAAATTTTACTACCAGAGTGAGTTAACAATGTATGAAAAATAGTTGAGTAATTTTTAAAGTAAAAAAAAACATTGTTTTTGATATGTTTTGAAGTGAGAAATTAAAATTTTACTACCAGAGTGAGTTAACAATGTATGAAAAATAGTTGAGTAATTTTTAAAGTAAAAAAAAACATTGTTTTTGATATGTTTTGAAGTGAGAATACGAAATTTTACTACCAGAGTGAGTTAACAATGTATGAAAAATAGTTGAGTAATTTTTAAAGTAAAAAAAAACATTGTTTTTGATATGTTTTGAAGTGAGAAATTAAAATTTTACTACCAGAGTGAGTTAACAATGTATGAAAAATAGTTGAGTAATTTTTAAAGTAAAAAAAAACATTGTTTTTGATATGTTTTGAAGTGAGAAATTAAAATTTTACTACCAGAGTGAGTTAACAATGTATGAAAAATAGTTGAGTAATTTTTAAAGTAAAAAAAAACATTGTTTTTGATATGTTTTGAAGTGAGAATACGAAATTTTACTACCAGAGTGAGTTAACAATGTATGAAAAATAGTTGAGTAATTTTTAAAGTAAAAAAAAACATTGTTTTTGATATGTTTTGAAGTGAGAAATTAAAATTTTACTACCAGAGTGAGTTAACAATGTATGAAAAATAGTTGAGTAATTTTTAAAGTAAAAAAAAACATTGTTTTTGATATGTTTTGAAGTGAGAAATTAAAATTTTACTACCAGAGTGAGTTAACAATGTATGAAAAATAGTTGAGTAATTTTTAAAGTAAAAAAAAACATTGTTTTTGATATGTTTTGAAGTGAGAATACGAAATTTTACTACCAGAGTGAGTTAACAATGTATGAAAAATAGTTGAGTAATTTTTAAAGTAAAAAAAAACATTGTTTTTGATATGTTTTGAAGTGAGAAATTACGAAATTTTACTACCAGAGTGAGTTAACAATGTATGAAAAAATAGTTGAGTAATTTTTAAAGTAAAAAAAAACATTGTTTTTGATATGTTTTGAAGTGAGAATTACGAAATTTTACTACCAGAGTGAGTTAACAATGTATGAAAAATAGTTGAGTAATTTTTAAAGTAAAAAAAAACATTGTTTTTGATATGTTTTGAAGTGAGAAATTAAAATTTTACTACCAGAGTGAGTTAACAATGTATGAAAAATAGTTGAGTAATTTTTAAAGTAAAAAAAAACATTGTTTTTGATATGTTTTGAAGTGAGAATACGAAATTTTACTACCAGAGTGAGTTAACAATGTATGAAAAATAGTTGAGTAATTTTTAAAGTAAAAAAAAACATTGTTTTTGATATGTTTTGAAGTGAGAATACGAAATTTTACTACCAGAGTGAGTTAACAATGTATGAAAAATAGTTGAGTAATTTTTAAAGTAAAAAAAAACATTGTTTTTGATATGTTTTGAAGTGAGAAATTAAAATTTTACTACCAGAGTGAGTTAACAATGTATGAAAAATAGTTGAGTAATTTTTAAAGTAAAAAAAAACATTGTTTTTGATATGTTTTGAAGTGAGAATACGAAATTTTACTACCAGAGTGAGTTAACAATGTATGAAAATAGTTGAGTAATTTTTAAAGTAAAAAAAAACATTGTTTTTGATATGTTTTGAAGTGAGAAATTACGAAATTTTACTACCAGAGTGAGTTAACAATGTATGAAAAATAGTTGAGTAATTTTTAAAGTAAAAAAAAACATTGTTTTTGATATGTTTTGAAGTGAGAATTAAAATTTTACTACCAGAGTGAGTTAACAATGTATGAAAAATAGTTGAGTAATTTTTAAAGTAAAAAAAAACATTGTTTTTGATATGTTTTTGAAGTGAGAAATTAAAATTTTACTACCAGAGTGAGTTAACAATGTATGAAAAATAGTTGAGTAATTTTTAAAGTAAAAAAAAAACATTGTTTTTGATATGTTTTGAAGTGAGAAATTACGAAATTTTACTACCAGAGTGAGTTAACAATGTATGAAAAATAGTTGAGTAATTTTTAAAGTAAAAAAAAAACATTGTTTTTGATATGTTTTGAAGTGAGAAATTACGAAATTTTACTACCAGAGTGAGTTAACAATGTATGAAAAATAGTTGAGTAATTTTTAAAGTAAAAAAAAACATTGTTTTTGATATGTTTTGAAGTGAGAATACGAAATTTTACTACCAGAGTGAGTTAACAATGTATGAAAAATAGTTGAGTAATTTTTAAAGTAAAAAAAAACATTGTTTTTGATATGTTTTGAAGTGAGAATACGAAATTTTACTACCAGAGTGAGTTAACAATGTATGAAAAATAGTTGAGTAATTTTTAAAGTAAAAAAAACATTGTTTTTGATATGTTTTGAAGTGAGAAATTAAAATTTTACTACCAGAGTGAGTTAACAATGTATGAAAAATAGTTGAGTAATTTTTAAAGTAAAAAAAACATTGTTTTTGATATGTTTTGAAGTGAGAATACGAAATTTTACTACCAGAGTGAGTTAACAATGTATGAAAAATAGTTGAGTAATTTTTAAAGTAAAAAAAACATTGTTTTTGATATGTTTTGAAGTGAGAAATTAAAATTTTACTACCAGAGTGAGTTAACAATGTATGAAAAATAGTTGAGTAATTTTTAAAGTAAAAAAAAACATTGTTTTTGATATGTTTTGAAGTGAGAAATTAAAATTTTACTACCAGAGTGAGTTAACAATGTATGAAAAATAGTTGAGTAATTTTTAAAGTAAAAAAAAACATTGTTTTTGATATGTTTTGAAGTGAGAAATTAAAATTTTACTACCAGAGTGAGTTAACAATGTATGAAAAATAGTTGAGTAATTTTTAAAGTAAAAAAAAACATTGTTTTTGATATGTTTTGAAGTGAGAAATTAAAATTTTACTACTAGAGTGAGTTAACAATGTATGAAAAATAGTTGAGTAATTTTTAAAGTAAAAAAAAACATTGTTTTTGATATGTTTTGAAGTGAGAAATTAAAATTTTACTACCAGAGTGAGTTAACAATGTATGAAAAATAGTTGAGTAATTTTTAAAGTAAAAAAAAACATTGTTTTTGATATGTTTTGAAGTGAGAATTAAAATTTTACTACCAGAGTGAGTTAACAATGTATGAAAAATAGTTGAGTAATTTTTAAAGTAAAAAAAAACATTGTTTTTGATATGTTTTGAAGTGAGAAATTAAAATTTTACTACCAGAGTGAGTTAACAATGTATGAAAAATAGTTGAGTAATTTTTAAAATAAAAAAAAACATTGTTTTTGATATGTTTTGAAGTGAGAAATTACGAAATTTTACTACCAGAGTGAGTTAACAATGTATGAAAAAATAGTTGAGTAATTTTTAAAGTAAAAAAAAACATTGTTTTTGATATGTTTTGAAGTGAGAATACGAAATTTTACTACCAGAGTGAGTTAACAATGTATGAAAAATAGTTGAGTAATTTTTAAAGTAAAAAAAAACATTGTTTTTGATATGTTTTGAAGTGAGAATACGAAATTTTACTACCAGAGTGAGTTAACAATGTATGAAAAATAGTTGAGTAATTTTTAAAAATAAAAAAAAACATTGTTTTTGATATGTTTTGAAGTGAGAATACGAAATTTTACTACCAGAGTGAGTTAACAATGTATGAAAAATAGTTGAGTAATTTTTAAAGTAAAAAAAAACATTGTTTTTGATATGTTTTGAAGTGAGAATACGAAATTTTACTACCAGAGTGAGTTAACAATGTATGAAAAATAGTTGAGTAATTTTTAAAGTAAAAAAAAAACATTGTTTTTGATATGTTTTGAAGTGAGAATACGAAATTTTACTACCAGAGTGAGTTAACAATGTATGAAAAATAGTTGAGTAATTTTTAAAGTAAAAAAAAACATTGTTTTTGATATGTTTGAAGTGAGAATACGAAATTTTACTACCAGAGTGAGTTAACAATGTATGAAAAATAGTTGAGTAATTTTTAAAGTAAAAAAAAACATTGTTTTTGATATGTTTTGAAGTGAGAAATTAAAATTTTACTACCAGAGTGAGTTAACAATGTATGAAAAATAGTTGAGTAATTTTTAAAGTAAAAAAAAACATTGTTTTTGATATGTTTTGAAGTGAGAATACGAAATTTTACTACCAGAGTGAGTTAACAATGTATGAAAAATAGTTGAGTAATTTTTAAAGTAAAAAAAAACATTGTTTTTGATATGTTTTGAAGTGAGAAATTAAAATTTTACTACCAGAGTGAGTTAACAATGTATGAAAAATAGTTGAGTAATTTTTAAAGTAAAAAAAAACATTGTTTTTGATATGTTTTGAAGTGAGAAATTAAAATTTTACTACCAGAGTGAGTTAACAATGTATGAAAAATAGTTGAGTAATTTTTAAAGTAAAAAAAAACATTGTTTTTGATATGTTTTGAAGTGAGAATACGAAATTTTACTACCAGAGTGAGTTAACAATGTATGAAAAATAGTTGAGTAATTTTTAAAGTAAAAAAAAACATTGTTTTTGATATGTTTTGAAGTGAGAATACGAAATTTTACTACCAGAGTGGAGTTAACAATGTATGAAAAATAGTTGAGTAATTTTTAAAGTAAAAAAAAAACATTGTTTTTGATATGTTTTGAAGTTGAGAATACGAAATTTTACTACCAGAGTGAGTTAACAATGTATGAAAAAATAGTTGAGTAATTTTTTAAAGTAAAAAAAAACATTGTTTTTGATATGTTTTGAAGTGAGAATACGAAATTTTAATACCAGAGTGAGTTAACAATGTATGAAAAATAGTTGAGTAATTTTTAAAGTAAAAAAAAACATTGTTTTTGATATGTTTTGAAGTGAGAATACGAAATTTTACTACCAGAGTGAGTTAACAATGTATGAAAAATAGTTGAGTAATTTTTAAAGTAAAAAAAAACATTGTTTTTGATATGTTTTGAAGTGAGAATACGAAATTTACTACCAGAGTGAGTTAACAATGTATGAAAAATAGTTGAGTAATTTTTAAAGTAAAAAAAAACATTGTTTTTGATATGTTTTGAAGTGAGAAATTAAAATTTTACTACCAGAGTGAGTTAACAATGTATGAAAAATAGTTGAGTAATTTTTAAAGTAAAAAAAAACATTGTTTTTGATATGTTTTGAAGTGAGAATACGAAATTTTACTACCAGAGTGAGTTAACAATGTATGAAAAATAGTTGAGTAATTTTTAAAGTAAAAAAAAACATTGTTTTTGATATGTTTTGAAGTGAGAATACGAAATTTTACTACTAGAGTGAGTTAACAATGTATGAAAAATAGTTGAGTAATTTTTAAAGTAAAAAAAAACATTGTTTTTGATATGTTTTGAAGTGAGAATACGAAATTTTACTACCAGAGTGAGTTAACAATGTATGAAAAATAGTTGAGTAATTTTTAAAGTAAAAAAAAAACATTGTTTTTGATATGTTTTGAAGTGAGAATACGAAATTTTAATACCAGAGTTAACAATGTATGAAAAATAGTTGTGTAATTTTAAAGTAAAAAAAACATTGTTTGTGATATGTTTTGAAGTGAGAATACGAAATTTTAATACCAGAGTTAACAATGTATGAAAAATAGTTGTGTAATTTTTAAAGTAAAAAAAAAACATTGTTTTTGATATGTTTTGAAGTGAGAATACGAAATTTTAATACCAGAGTTAACAATGTATGAAAAATAGTTGGAGTAATTTTTAAAGTAAAAAAAAACATTGTTTTTTGATATGTTTTGAAGTGAGAATACGAAATTTTAATACCAGAGTTAACAATGTATGAAAAATAGTTGTGTAATTTTAAAGTAAAAAAAACATTGTTTTTGATATGTTTTGAAGTGAGAATACGAAATTTTAATACCAGAGTTAACAATGTATGAAAAATAGTTGTGTAATTTTTAAAGTAAAAAAAAACATTGTTTTTGATATGTTTTGAAGTGAGAATACGAAATTTAATACCAGAGTTAACAATGTATGAAAAATAGTTGTGTAATTTTTAAAGTAAAAAAAAACATTGTTTTTGATATGTTTGAAGTGAGAATACGAAATTTTAATACCAGAGTTAACAATGTATGAAAAATAGTTGTGTAATTTTAAAGTAAAAAAAAACATTGTTTTTGATATGTTTTGAAGTGAGAATACGAAATTTTAATACCAGAGTTAACAATGTATGAAAAATAGTTGTGTAATTTTTAAAGTAAAAAAAAACATTGTTTTGATATGTTTTGAAGTGAGAATACGAAATTTTAATACCAGAGTTAACAATGTATGAAAAATAGTTGAGTAATTTTTAAAGTAAAAAAAAACATTGTTTTTGATATGTTTTGAAGTGAGAATACGAAATTTTAATACCAGAGTTAACAATGTATGAAAAATAGTTGTGTAATTTTTAAAGTAAAAAAACATTGTTTTTGATATGTTTTGAAGTGAGAATACGAAATTTTAATACCAGAGTTAACAATGTATGAAAAATAGTTGTGTAATTTTTAAAGTAAAAAAAACATTGTTTTTGATATGTTTTGAAGTGAGAATACGAAATTTTAATACCAGAGTTAAAAATGTATGAAAAATAGTTGTGTAATTTTTAAAGTAAAAAAAACATTGTTTTTGATATGTTTTTGAAGTGAGAATACGAAATTTTAATACCAGAGTTAACAATGTATGAAAAATAGTTGTGTAATTTTTAAAGTAAAAAAAACATTGTTTTTGATATGTTTGAAGTGAGAATACGAAATTTTAATACCAGAGTTAACAATGTATGAAAAATAGTTGAGTAATTTTTAAAGTAAAAAAAAACATTGTTTTTGATATGTTTTGAAGTGAGAATACGAAATTTTACTACCAGAGTGAGTTAACAATGTATGAAAAAATAGTTGAGTAATTTTTAAAGTAAAAAAAAACATTGTTTTTGATATGTTTTGAAGTGAGAATACGAAATTTTAATACCAGAGTTAACAATGTATGAAAAATAGTTGTGTAATTTTTAAAGTAAAAAAAACATTGTTTTTGATATGTTTTGAAGTGAGAATACGAAATTTTAATACCAGAGTTAACAATGTATGAAAAATAGTTGTGTAATTTTTAAAGTAAAAAAAAACATTGTTTTTGATATGTTTTGAAGTGAGAATACGAAATTTTAATACCAGAGTTAACAATGTATGAAAAATAGTTGAGTAATTTTTAAAGTAAAAAAAACATTGTTTTTGATATGTTTTGAAGTGAGAATACGAAATTTTAATACCAGAGTTAACAATGTATGAAAAATAGTTGTGTAATTTTTTAAAGTAAAAAAAACATTGTTTTTGATATGTTTTGAAGTGAGAATACGAAATTTTAATACCAGAGTTAACAATGTATGAAAAATAGTTGTGTAATTTTTAAAGTAAAAAAAACATTGTTTTTGATATGTTTTGAAGTGAGAATACGAAATTTTAATACCAGAGTTAACAATGTATGAAAAATAGTTGTGTAATTTTTAAAGTAAAAAAAACATTGTTTTTGATATGTTTTGAAGTGAGAATACGAAATTTTAATACCAGAGTTAACAATGTATGAAAAATAGTTGGTGTAATTTTTAAAGTAAAAAAAACATTGTTTTTGATATGTTTTGAAGTGAGAATACGAATTTTAATACCAGAGTTAACAATGTATGAAAAATAGTTGTGTAATTTTTAAAGTAAAAAAAAAACATTGTTTTTGATATGTTTTGAAGTGAGAATACGAAATTTTAATACCAGAGTTAACAATGTATGAAAAATAGTTGAGTAATTTTTAAAGTAAAAAAAAACATTGTTTTTGATATGTTTTGAAGTGAGAATACGAAATTTTAATACCAGAGTTAACAATGTATGAAAAATAGTTGTGTAATTTTTAAAGTAAAAAAAACATTGTTTTTGATATGTTTTGAAGTGAGAATACGAAATTTTAATACCAGAGTTAACAATGTATGAAAAATAGTTGTGTAATTTTTAAAGTAAAAAAAACATTGTTTTTGATATGTTTTGAAGTGAGAATACGAAATTTTAATACCAGAGTTAACAATGTATGAAAAATAGTTGTGTAATTTTTTAAAGTAAAAAAAACATTGTTTTTGATATGTTTTGAAGTGAGAATACGAAATTTTAATACCAGAGTTAACAATGTATGAAAAATAGTTGTGTAATTTTTAAAGTAAAAAAAACATTGTTTTTGATATGTTTTGAAGTGAGAATACGAAATTTTAATACCAGAGTTAACAATGTATGAAAAATAGTTGAGTAATTTTTAAAGTAAAAAAAAACATTGTTT
The DNA here is from genome assembly GCA_946699065.1 of Loxodes magnus. Classification (NCBI taxonomy): domain Eukaryota; phylum Ciliophora; class Karyorelictea; order Loxodida; family Loxodidae; genus Loxodes; species Loxodes magnus. The sequence continues at coordinate 29,178 of CAMPDV010002394.1, forward strand.
TTGATATGTTTTGAAGTGAGAATACGAAATTTTACTACCAGAGTGAGTTAACAATGTATGAAAAATAGTTGAGTAATTTTTAAAGTAAAAAAAAACATTGTTTTTGATATGTTTTGAAGTGAGAATACGAAATTTTAATACCAGAGTTAACAATGTATGAAAAATAGTTGAGTAATTTTTAAAGTAAAAAAAAACATTGTTTTTGATATGTTTTGAAGTGAGAAATTAAAATTTTACTACCAGAGTGAGTTAACAATGTATGAAAAATAGTTGAGTAATTTTTAAAGTAAAAAAAAAATTGTTTTTGATATGTTTTGAAGTGAGAATACGAAATTTTACTACCAGAGTGAGTTAACAATGTATGAAAAATAGTTGAGTAATTTTTAAAGTAAAAAAAAACATTGTTTTTGATATGTTTTGAAGTGAGAATACGAAATTTTACTACCAGAGTGAGTTAACAATGTATAAAAAATAGTTGAGTAATTTTTAAAGTAAAAAAAAACATTGTTTTTGATATGTTTTGAAGTGAGAAATTAAAATTTTACTACCAGAGTGAGTTAACAATGTATGAAAAATAGTTGAGTAATTTTTAAAGTAAAAAAAAACATTGTTTTTGATATGTTTTGAAGTGAGAAATTAAAATTTTACTACCAGAGTGAGTTAACAATGTATGAAAAATAGTTGAGTAATTTTTAAAGTAAAAAAAAACATTGTTTTTGATATGTTTTGAAGTGAGAATACGAAATTTTACTACCAGAGTGAGTTAACAATGTATGAAAAATAGTTGAGTAATTTTTAAAGTAAAAAAAAACATTGTTTTTGATATGTTTTGAAGTGAGAAATTAAAATTTTACTACCAGAGTGAGTTAACAATGTATGAAAAATAGTTGAGTAATTTTTAAAGTAAAAAAAAAACATTGTTTTTGATATGTTTTGAAGTGAGAATACGAAATTTTACTACCAGAGTGAGTTAACAATGTATGAAAAATAGTTGAGTAATTTTTAAAGTAAAAAAAACATTGTTTTTGATATGTTTTGAAGTGAGAAATTAAAATTTTACTACCAGAGTGAGTTAACAATGTATGAAAAATAGTTGAGTAATTTTTAAAGTAAAAAAAAACATTGTTTTTGATATGTTTTGAAGTGAGAATACGAAATTTTACTACCAGAGTGAGTTAACAATGTATGAAAAATAGTTGAGTAATTTTTAAAGTAAAAAAAAAACATTGTTTTTGATATGTTTTGAAGTGAGAAATTAAAATTTTACTACCAGAGTGAGTTAACAATGTATGAAAAATAGTTGAGTAATTTTTAAAGTAAAAAAAAACATTGTTTTTGATATGTTTTGAAGTGAGAATACGAAATTTTACTACCAGAGTGAGTTAACAATGTATGAAAAATAGTTGAGTAATTTTTAAAGTAAAAAAAAACATTGTTTTTGATATGTTTTGAAATGAGAATACGAAATTTTACTACCAGAGTGAGTTAACAATGTATGAAAAATAGTTGAGTAATTTTTAAAGTAAAAAAAAAACATTGTTTTTGATATGTTTTGAAGTGAGAATACGAAATTTTACTACTAGAGTGAGTTAACAATGTATGAAAAATAGTTGAGTAATTTTTAAAGTAAAAAAAAACATTGTTTTTGATATGTTTTGAAGTGAGAATACGAAATTTTACTACCAGAGTGAGTTAACAATGTATGAAAAATAGTTGAGTAATTTTTAAAGTAAAAAAAAACATTGTTTTTTGATATGTTTTGAAGTGAGAATACGAAATTTTAATACCAGAGTTAACAATGTATGAAAAATAGTTGTGTAATTTTTAAAGTAAAAAAAACATTGTTTTTGATATGTTTTGAAGTGAGAATACGAAATGTTAATACCAGAGTTAACAATGTATGAAAAATAGTTGTGTAATTTTTAAAGTAAAAAAAAAACATTGTTTTTGATATGTTTTGAAGTGAGAATACGAAATTTTAATACCAGAGTTAACAATGTATGAAAAATAGTTGAGTAATTTTTAAAGTAAAAAAAAACATTGTTTTTGATATGTTTTGAAGTGAGAATACGAAATTTTACTACCAGAGTTAACAATGTATGAAAAATAGTTGTGTAATTTTTAAAGTAAAAAAAAACATTGTTTTTGATATGTTTTGAAGTGAGAATACGAAATTTTAATACCAGAGTTAACAATGTATGAAAAATAGTTGTGTAATTTTTAAAGTAAAAAAAACATTGTTTTTGATATGTTTTGAAGTGAGAATACGAAATTTTAATACCAGAGTTAACAATGTATGAAAAATAGTTGTGTAATTTTTAAAGTAAAAAAAACATTGTTTTTGATATGTTTTGAAGTGAGAATACGAAATTTTAATACCAGAGTTAACAATGTATGAAAAATAGTTGTGTAATTTTTAAAGTAAAAAAAACATTGTTTTTGATATGTTTTGAAGTGAGAATACGAAATTTTAATACCAGAGTTAACAATGTATGAAAAATAGTTGTGTAATTTTTAAAGTAAAAAAAACATTGTTTTTGATATGTTTTTAAGTGAGAAATTAAAATTTTACTACCAGAGTGAGTTAACAATGTATGAAAAATAGTTGATAATTTTTAAAGTAAAAAAAAACATTGTTTTTGATATGTTTTGAAGTGAGAATACGAAATTTTAATACCAGAGTTAACAATGTATGAAAAATAGTTGAGTAATTTTTAAAGTAAAAAAAAACATTGTTTTTGATATGTTTTGAAGTGAGAAATTAAAATTTTACTACCAGAGTGAGTTAACAATGTATGAAAAATAGTTGAGTAATTTTTAAAGTAAAAAAAAACATTGTTTTTGATATGTTTTGAAGTGAGAATACGAAATTTTACTACCAGAGTGAGTTAACAATGTATGAAAAATAGTTGAGTAATTTTTAAAGTAAAAAAAAACATTGTTTTTGATATGTTTTGAAGTGAGAATACGAAATTTTACTACCAGAGTGAGTTAACAATGTATGAAAAATAGTTGAGTAATTTTTAAAGTAAAAAAAAACATTGTTTTTGATATGTTTTGAAGTGAGAAATTAAAATTTTACTACCAGAGTGAGTTAACAATGTATGAAAAATAGTTGAGTAATTTTTAAAGTAAAAAAAAACATTGTTTTTGATATGTTTTGAAGTGAGAATACGAAATTTTACTACCAGAGTGAGTTAACAATGTATGAAAAATAGTTGAGTAATTTTTAAAGTAAAAAAAAACATTGTTTTTGATATGTTTTGAAGTGAGAATACGAAATTTTACTACCAGAGTGAGTTAACAATGTATGAAAAATAGTTGAGTAATTTTTAAAGTAAAAAAAAACATTGTTTTTGATATGTTTTGAAGTGAGAATACGAAATTTTACTACCAGAGTGAGTTAACAATGTATGAAAAATAGTTGAGTAATTTTTAAAGTAAAAAAAAACATTGTTTTTGATATGTTTTGAAGTGAGAATACGAAATTTTAATACCAGAGTGAGTTAACAATGTATGAAAAATAGTTGAGTAATTTTTAAAGTAAAAAAAAACATTGTTTTTGATATGTTTTGAAGTGAGAATACGAAATTTTACTACCAGAGTGAGTTAACAATGTATGAAAAATAGTTGAGTAATTTTTAAAGTAAAAAAAAACATTGTTTTTGATATGTTTTGAAGTGAGAATACGAAATTTTACTACCAGAGTGAGTTAACAATGTATGAAAAATAGTTGAGTAATTTTTAAAGTAAAAAAAAACATTGTTTTTGATATGTTTTGAAGTGAGAATACGAAATTTTAATACCAGAGTTAACAATGTATGAAAAATAGTTGAGTAATTTTTAAAGTAAAAAAAAACATTGTTTTTGATATGTTTTGAAGTGAGAAATTAAAATTTTACTACCAGAGTGAGTTAACAATGTATGAAAATAGTTGAGTAATTTTTAAAGTAAAAAAAAACATTGTTTTTGATATGTTTTGAAGTGAGAATACGAAATTTTACTACCAGAGTGAGTTAACAATGTATGAAAAATAGTTGAGTAATTTTTAAAGTAAAAAAAAACATTGTTTTTGATATGTTTTGAAGTGAGAATACGAAATTTTACTACCAGAGTGAGTTAACAATGTATGAAAAATAGTTGAGTAATTTTTAAAGTAAAAAAAAACATTGTTTTTGATATGTTTTGAAGTGAGAATACGAAATTTTACTACCAGAGTTAACAATGTATGAAAAATAGTTGTGTAATTTTTAAAGTAAAAAAAAACATTGTTTTTGATATGTTTTGAAGTGAGAATACGAAATTTTAATACCAGAGTTAACAATGTATGAAAAATAGTTGTGTAATTTTTAAAGTAAAAAAAAAATTGTTTTTGATATGTTTTGAAGTGAGAATACGAAATTTTAATACCAGAGTTAACAATGTATGAAAAATAGTTGAGTAATTTTTAAAGTAAAAAAAAACATTGTTTTTGATATGTTTTGAAGTGAGAAATTAAAATTTTACTACCAGAGTGAGTTAACAATGTATGAAAAATAGTTGAGTAATTTTTAAAGTAAAAAAAAACATTGTTTTTGATATGTTTTGAAGTGAGAAATTAAAATTTTACTACCAGAGTTAACAATGTATGAAAAATAGTTGAGTAATTTTTAAAGTAAAAAAAAACATTGTTTTTGATATGTTTTGAAGTGAGAATACGAAATTTTACTACCAGAGTGAGTTAACAATGTATGAAAAATAGTTGAGTAATTTTTAAAGTAAAAAAAAACATTGTTTTTGATATGTTTTGAAGTGAGAATACGAAATTTTACTACCAGAGTGAGTTAACAATGTATGAAAAATAGTTGAGTAATTTTTAAAGTAAAAAAAAAACATTGTTTTTGATATGTTTTGAAGTGAGAATACGAAATTTTACTACCAGAGTGAGTTAACAATGTATGAAAAATAGTTGAGTAATTTTTAAAGTAAAAAAAAACATTGTTTTTGATATGTTTTGAAGTGAGAATACGAAATTTTACTACCAGAGTGAGTTAACAATGTATGAAAAATAGTTGAGTAATTTTTAAAGTAAAAAAAAACATTGTTTTTGATATGTTTTGAAGTGAGAATACGAAATTTTACTACCAGAGTGAGTTAACAATGTATGAAAAATAGTTGAGTAATTTTTAAAGTAAAAAAAAACATTGTTTTTGATATGTTTTGAAGTGAGAATACGAAATTTTAATACCAGAGTTAACAATGTATGAAAAATAGTTGAGTAATTTTTAAAGTAAAAAAAAAATTGTTTTTGATATGTTTTGAAGTGAGAAATTAAAATTTTACTACCAGAGTGAGTTAACAATGTATGAAAAATAGTTGAGTAATTTTTAAAGTAAAAAAAAACATTGTTTTTGATATGTTTTGAAGTGAGAAATTAAAATTTTACTACCAGAGTGAGTTAACAATGTATGAAAAATAGTTGAGTAATTTTTAAAGTAAAAAAAAACATTGTTTTTGATATGTTTTGAAGTGAGAATACGAAATTTTACTACCAGAGTGAGTTAACAATGTATGAAAAATAGTTGAGTAATTTTTAAAGTAAAAAAAAACATTGTTTTTGATATGTTTTGAAGTGAGAATACGAAATTTTACTACCAGAGTGAGTTAACAATGTATGAAAAATAGTTGAGTAATTTTTAAAGTAAAAAAAAAACATTGTTTTTGATATGTTTTGAAGTGAGAATACGAAATTTTACTACCAGAGTGAGTTAACAATGTATGAAAAATAGTTGAGTAATTTTTAAAGTAAAAAAAAACATTGTTTTTGATATGTTTTGAAGTGAGAATACGAAATTTTACTACCAGAGTGAGTTAACAATGTATGAAAAATAGTTGAGTAATTTTTAAAGTAAAAAAAAACATTGTTTTTGATATGTTTTGAAGTGAGAATACGAAATTTTACTACCAGAGTGAGTTAACAATGTATGAAAAATAGTTGAGTAATTTTTAAAGTAAAAAAAAACATTGTTTTTGATATGTTTTGAAGTGAGAATACGAAATTTTACTACCAGAGTGAGTTAACAATGTATGAAAAATAGTTGAGTAATTTTTAAAGTAAAAAAAAACATTGTTTTTGATATGTTTTGAAGTGAGAATACGAAATTTTACTACCAGAGTGAGTTAACAATGTATGAAAAATAGTTGAGTAATTTTTAAAGTAAAAAAAAAACATTGTTTTTGATATGTTTTGAAGTGTGAATACGAAATTTTAATACCAGAGTGAGTTAACAATGTATGAAAAATAGTTGAGTAATTTTTAAAGTAAAAAAAAACATTGTTTTTGATATGTTTTGAAGTGAGAATACGAAATTTTACTACCAGAGTGAGTTAACAATGTATGAAAAATAGTTGAGTAATTTTTAAAGTAAAAAAAAACATTGTTTTTGATATGTTTTGAAGTGAGAATACGAAATTTTACTACCAGAGTGAGTTAACAATGTATGAAAATAGTTGAGTAATTTTTAAAGTAAAAAAAAAATTGTTTTTGATATGTTTTGAAGTGAGAATACGAAATTTTACTACCAGAGTGAGTTAACAATGTATGAAAAATAGTTGAGTAATTTTTAAAGTAAAAAAAAACATTGTTTTTGATATGTTTTGAAGTGAGAAATTACGAAATTTTACTACCAGAGTGAGTTAACAATGTATGAAAAATAGTTGAGTAATTTTTAAAGTAAAAAAAAACATTGTTTTTGATATGTTTTGAAGTGAGAATACGAAATTTTAATACCAGAGTTAACAATGTATGAAAAATAGTTGTGTAATTTTTAAAGTAAAAAAAACATTGTTTTTGATATGTTTTGAAGTGAGAATACGAAATTTTAATACCAGAGTTAACAATGTATGAAAAATAGTTGTGTAATTTTTAAAGTAAAAAAAAAATTGTTTTTGATATGTTTTGAAGTGAGAATACGAAATTTTAATACCAGAGTTAACAATGTATGAAAAATAGTTGAGTAATTTTTAAAGTAAAAAAAAACATTGTTTTTGATATGTTTTGAAGTGAGAAATTAAAATTTTACTACCAGAGTGAGTTAACAATGTATGAAAAATAGTTGAGTAATTTTTAAAGTAAAAAAAAACATTGTTTTTGATATGTTTTGAAGTGAGAATACGAAATTTTACTACCAGAGTGAGTTAACAATGTATGAAAAATAGTTGAGTAATTTTTAAAGTAAAAAAAAACATTGTTTTTGATATGTTTTGAAGTGAGAATACGAAATTTTACTACCAGAGTGAGTTAACAATGTATGAAAAATAGTTGAGTAATTTTTAAAGTAAAAAAAAACATTGTTTTTGATATGTTTTGAAGTGAGAAATTAAAATTTTACTACCAGAGTGAGTTAACAATGTATGAAAAATAGTTGAGTAATTTTTAAAGTAAAAAAAAACATTGTTTTTGATATGTTTTGAAGTGAGAATACGAAATTTTAATACCAGAGTTAACAATGTATGAAAAATAGTTGAGTAATTTTTAAAGTAAAAAAAAACATTGTTTTTGATATGTTTTGAAGTGAGAATACGAAATTTTACTACCAGAGTGAGTTAACAATGTATGAAAAATAGTTGAGTAATTTTTAAAGTAAAAAAAAAATTGTTTTTGATATGTTTTGAAGTGAGAATACGAAATTTTAATACCAGAGTTAACAATGTATGAAAAATAGTTGAGTAATTTTTAAAGTAAAAAAAAACATTGTTTTTGATATGTTTTTGAAGTGAGAAATTAAAATTTTACTACCAGAGTGAGTTAACAATGTATGAAAAATAGTTGAGTAATTTTTAAAGTAAAAAAAAACATTGTTTTTGATATGTTTTGAAGTGAGAAATTAAAATTTTACTACCAGAGTGAGTTAACAATGTATGAAAAATAGTTGAGTAATTTTTAAAGTAAAAAAAACATTGTTTTTGATATGTTTTGAAGTGAGAATACGAAATTTTACTACCAGAGTGAGTTAACAATGTATGAAAAATAGTTGAGTAATTTTTAAAGTAAAAAAAAACATTGTTTTTGATATGTTTTGAAGTGAGAATACGAAATTTTACTACCAGAGTGAGTTAACAATGTATGAAAAATAGTTGAGTAATTTTTAAAGTAAAAAAAAACATTGTTTTTGATATGTTTTGAAGTGAGAAATTAAAATTTTACTACCAGAGTGAGTTAACAATGTATGAAAAATAGTTGAGTAATTTTTAAAGTAAAAAAAACATTGTTTTTGATATGTTTTGAAGTGAGAATACGAAATTTTAATACCAGAGTTAACAATGTATGAAAAATAGTTGAGTAATTTTTAAAGTAAAAAAAAACATTGTTTTTGATATGTTTTGAAGTGAGAATACGAAATTTTACTACCAGAGTGAGTTAACAATGTATGAAAAATAGTTGAGTAATTTTTAAAGTAAAAAAAAAATTGTTTTTGATATGTTTTGAAGTGAGAATACGAAATTTTAATACCAGAGTTAACAATGTATGAAAAATAGTTGAGTAATTTTTAAAGTAAAAAAAAACATTGTTTTTGATATGTTTTGAAGTGAGAATACGAAATTTTACTACCAGAGTGAGTTAACAATGTATGAAAAATAGTTGAGTAATTTTTAAAGTAAAAAAAACATTGTTTTTGATATGTTTTGAAGTGAGAATACGAAATTTTAATACCAGAGTTAACAATGTATGAAAAATAGTTGAGTAATTTTTAAAGTAAAAAAAAACATTGTTTTTGATATGTTTTGAAGTGAGAAATTAAAATTTTACTACCAGAGTGAGTTAACAATGTATGAAAAATAGTTGAGTAATTTTTAAAGTAAAAAAAAACATTGTTTTTGATATGTTTTGAAGTGAGAATACGAAATTTTAATACCAGAGTTAACAATGTATGAAAAATAGTTGAGTAATTTTTAAAGTAAAAAAAAACATTGTTTTTGATATGTTTTGAAGTGAGAAATTAAAATTTTACTACCAGAGTGAGTTAACAATGTATGAAAAATAGTTGAGTAATTTTTAAAGTAAAAAAAAACATTGTTTTTGATATGTTTTGAAGTGAGAATACGAAATTTTACTACCAGAGTGAGTTAACAATGTATGAAAAATAGTTGAGTAATTTTTAAAGTAAAAAAAAACATTGTTTTTGATATGTTTTGAAGTGAGAATACGAAATTTTACTACCAGAGTGAGTTAACAATGTATGAAAAATAGTTGAGTAATTTTTAAAGTAAAAAAAAACATTGTTTTTGATATGTTTTGAAGTGAGAAATTAAAATTTTACTACCAGAGTGAGTTAACAATGTATGAAAAATAGTTGAGTAATTTTTAAAGTAAAAAAAAAACATTGTTTTTGATATGTTTTGAAGTGAGAATACGAAATTTTACTACCAGAGTGAGTTAACAATGTATGAAAAATAGTTGAGTAATTTTTAAAGTAAAAAAAAACATTGTTTTTGATATGTTTTGAAGTGAGAATACGAAATTTTACTACCAGAGTGAGTTAACAATGTATGAAAAATAGTTGAGTAATTTTTAAAGTAAAAAAAAACATTGTTTTTGATATGTTTTGAAGTGAGAATACGAAATTTTACTACCAGAGTGAGTTAACAATGTATGAAAAATAGTTGAGTAATTTTTAAAGTAAAAAAAAACATTGTTTTTGATATGTTTTGAAGTGAGAAATTAAAATTTTACTACCAGAGTGAGTTAACAATGTATGAAAAATAGTTTGAGTAATTTTTAAAGTAAAAAAAAACATTGTTTTTGATATGTTTTGAAGTGAGAATACGAAATTTTACTACCAGAGTGAGTTAACAATGTATGAAAAATAGTTGAGTAATTTTTAAAGTAAAAAAAAACATTGTTTTTGATATGTTTTGAAGTGAGAATACGAAATTTTACTACCAGAGTGAGTTAACAATGTATGAAAAATAGTTGAGTAATTTTTTAAAGTAAAAAAAAACATTGTTTTTGATATGTTTTGAAGTGAGAAATTAAAATTTTACTACCAGAGTGAGTTAACAATGTATGAAAAATAGTTGAGTAATTTTTAAAGTAAAAAAAAACATTGTTTTTGATATGTTTTGAAGTGAGAATACGAAATTTTACTACCAGAGTGAGTTAACAATGTATGAAAAATAGTTGAGTAATTTTTAAAGTAAAAAAAAACATTGTTTTTGATATGTTTTGAAGTGAGAATACGAAATTTTACTACCAGAGTGAGTTAACAATGTATGAAAAATAGTTGAGTAATTTTTAAAGTAAAAAAAAACATTGTTTTTGATATGTTTTGAAGTGAGAATACGAAATTTTAATACCAGAGTTAACAATGTATGAAAAATAGTTGTGTAATTTTTAAAGTAAAAAAAACATTGTTTTTGATATGTTTTGGAAGTGAGAAATTAAAATTTTACTACCAGAGTGAGTTAACAATGTATGAAAAATAGTTGAGTAATTTTTAAAGTAAAAAAAACATTGTTTTTGATATGTTTTGAAGTGAGAATACGAAATTTTAATACCAGAGTTAACAATGTATGAAAAATAGTTGAGTAATTTTTAAAGTAAAAAAAAACATTGTTTTTGATATGTTTTGAAGTGAGAAATTAAAATTTTACTACCAGAGTGAGTTAACAATGTATGAAAAATAGTTGAGTAATTTTTAAAGTAAAAAAAACATTGTTTTTTGATATGTTTTGAAGTGAGAATACGAAATTTTACTACCAGAGTGAGTTAACAATGTATGAAAAATAGTTGAGTAATTTTTAAAGTAAAAAAAAACATTGTTTTTGATATGTTTTGAAGTGTGAATACGAAATTTTACTACCAGAGTGAGTTAACAATGTATGAAAAATAGTTGAGTAATTTTTAAAGTAAAAAAAAACATTGTTTTTGATATGTTTTGAAGTGAGAATACGAAATTTTACTACCAGAGTGAGTTAACAATGTATGAAAAATAGTTGAGTAATTTTTAAAGTAAAAAAAAACATTGTTTTTGATATGTTTTGAAGTGAGAATACGAAATTTTACTACCAGAGTGAGTTAACAATGTATGAAAAATAGTTGAGTAATTTTTAAAGTAAAAAAAAAACATTGTTTTTGATATGTTTTGAAGTGTGAATACGAAATTTACTACCAGAGTGAGTTAACAATGTATGAAAAATAGTTGAGTAATTTTTAAAGTAAAAAAAAACATTGTTTTTGATATGTTTTGAAGTGAGAATACGAAATTTTACTACCAGAGTGAGTTAACAATGTATGAAAAATAGTTGAGTAATTTTTAAAGTAAAAAAAAAACATTGTTTTTGATATGTTTTGAAGTGAGAAATTAAAATTTTACTACCAGAGTGAGTTAACAATGTATGAAAAATAGTTGAGTAATTTTTAAAGTAAAAAAAAACATTGTTTTTGATATGTTTTGAAGTGAGAATACGAAATTTTACTACCAGAGTGAGTTAACAATGTATGAAAAATAGTTGAGTAATTTTAAAGTAAAAAAAAACATTGTTTTTGATATGTTTTGAAGTGAGAATACGAAATTTTACTACCAGAGTGAGTTAACAATGTATGAAAAATAGTTGAGTAATTTTTAAAGTAAAAAAAAACATTGTTTTTTGATATGTTTTGAAGTGTGAATACGAAATTTTACTACCAGAGTGAGTTAACAATGTATGAAAAATAGTTGAGTAATTTTTAAAGTAAAAAAAAACATTGTTTTTGATATGTTTTGAAGTGAGAATACGAAATTTTAATACCAGAGTTAACAATGTATGAAAAATAGTTGAGTAATTTTTAAAGTAAAAAAAAACATTGTTTTTGATATGTTTTGAAGTGAGAAATTAAAATTTTACTACCAGAGTGAGTTAACAATGTATGAAAAATAGTTGAGTAATTTTTAAAGTAAAAAAAAACATTGTTTTTGATATGTTTTGAAGTGAGAATACGAAATTTTACTACCAGAGTGAGTTAACAATGTATGAAAAATAGTTGAGTAATTTTTAAAGTAAAAAAAAAACATTGTTTTTGATATGTTTTGAAGTGAGAAATTAAAATTTTACTACCAGAGTGAGTTAACAATGTATGAAAAATAGTTGAGTAATTTTTAAAGTAAAAAAAAACATTGTTTTTGATATGTTTTGAAGTGAGAATACGAAATTTTACTACCAGAGTGAGTTAACAATGTATGAAAATAGTTGAGTAATTTTTAAAGTAAAAAAAAACATTGTTTTTGATATGTTTTGAAGTGAGAATACGAAATTTTACTACCAGAGTGAGTTAACAATGTATGAAAAATAGTTGAGTAATTTTTAAAGTAAAAAAAAACATTGTTTTTGATATGTTTTGAAGTGAGAATACGAAATTTTACTACCAGAGTGAGTTAACAATGTATGAAAAAATAGTTGAGTAATTTTTAAAGTAAAAAAAAACATTGTTTTTGATATGTTTTGAAGTGAGAAATTAAAATTTTACTACCAGAGTGAGTTAACAATGTATGAAAAATAGTTGAGTAATTTTTAAAGTAAAAAAAACATTGTTTTTGATATGTTTTGAAGTGAGAATAAGAAATTTTACTACCAGAGTGAGTTAACAATGTATGAAAAATAGTTGAGTAATTTTTAAAGTAAAAAAAAACATTGTTTTTGATATGTTTTGAAGTGAGAATACGAAATTTTACTACCAGAGTGAGTTAACAATGTATGAAAAATAGTTGAGTAATTTTTAAAGTAAAAAAAACATTGTTTTTGATATGTTTTGAAGTGAGAATACGAAATTTTACTACCAGAGTGAGTTAACAATGTATGAAAAATAGTTGAGTAATTTTTAAAGTAAAAAAAAACATTGTTTTTGATATGTTTTGAAGTGAGAATACGAAATTTTACTACCAGAGTGAGTTAACAATGTATGAAAATAGTTGAGTAATTTTTAAAGTAAAAAAAAACATTGTTTTTGATATGTTTTGAAGTGAGAATACGAAATTTTACTACCAGAGTGAGTTAACAATGTATGAAAAATAGTTGAGTAATTTTTAAAGTAAAAAAAAACATTGTTTTTGATATGTTTTGAAGTGAGAATACGAAATTTTACTACCAGAGTGAGTTAACAATGTATGAAAAATAGTTGAGTAATTTTTAAAGTAAAAAAAAACATTGTTTTTGATATGTTTTGAAGTGTGAATACGAAATTTTAATACCAGAGTTAACCAATGTATGAAAAATAGTTGAGTAATTTTTAAAGTAAAAAAAAACATTGTTTTTGATATGTTTTGAAGTGAGAATACGAAATTTTACTACCAGAGTGAGTTAACAATGTATGAAAAATAGTTGAGTAATTTTTAAAGTAAAAAAAAACATTGTTTTTGATATGTTTTGAAGTGAGAATACGAAATTTTACTACCAGAGTGAGTTAACAATGTATGAAAAATAGTTGAGTAATTTTTAAAGTAAAAAAAAACATTGTTTTTGATATGTTTTGAAGTGAGAAATTAAAATTTTACTACCAGAGTGAGTTAACAATGTATGAAAAATAGTTGAGTAATTTTTAAAGTAAAAAAAAACATTGTTTTTGATATGTTTTGAAGTGAGAATACGAAATTTTACTACCAGAGTGAGTTAACAATGTATGAAAAATAGTTGAGTAATTTTTAAAGTAAAAAAAAACATTGTTTTTGATATGTTTTGAAGTGAGAATACGAAATTTTACTACCAGAGTGAGTTAACAATGTATGAAAAATAGTTGAGTAATTTTTAAAGTAAAAAAAAACATTGTTTTTGATATGTTTTGAAGTGTGAATACGAAATTTTACTACCAGAGTGAGTTAACAATGTATGAAAAATAGTTGAGTAATTTTTAAAGTAAAAAAAAACATTGTTTTTGATATGTTTTGAAGTGAGAATACGAAATTTTAATACCAGAGTTAACAATGTATGAAAAATAGTTGAGTAATTTTTAAAGTAAAAAAAAACATTGTTTTTGATATGTTTTGAAGTGAGAAATTAAAATTTTACTACCAGAGTGAGTTAACAATGTATGAAAAATAGTTGAGTAATTTTTAAAGTAAAAAAAAACATTGTTTTTGATATGTTTTGAAGTGAGAATACGAAATTTTACTACCAGAGTGAGTTAACAATGTATGAAAAATAGTTGAGTAATTTTTAAAGTAAAAAAAAACATTGTTTTTGATATGTTTTGAAGTGAGAAATTAAAATTTTACTACCAGAGTGAGTTAACAATGTATGAAAAATAGTTGAGTAATTTTTAAAGTAAAAAAAAACATTGTTTTTGATATGTTTTGAAGTGAGAATACGAAATTTTACTACCAGAGTGAGTTAACAATGTATGAAAAATAGTTGAGTAATTTTTAAAGTAAAAAAAACATTGTTTTTGATATGTTTTGAAGTGAGAATACGAAATTTTAATACCAGAGTTAACAATGTATGAAAAATAGTTGTGTAATTTTTAAAGTAAAAAAAAAATTGTTTTTGATATGTTTTGAAGTGAGAAATTAAAATTTTACTACCAGAGTGAGTTAACAATGTATGAAAAATAGTTGATAATTTTTAAAGTAAAAAAAAACATTGTTTTTGATATGTTTTGAAGTGAGAATACGAAATTTTACTACCAGAGTGAGTTAACAATGTATGAAAAATAGTTGAGTAATTTTTAAAGTAAAAAAAAACATTGTTTTTGATATGTTTTGAAGTGAGAAATTAAAATTTTACTACCAGAGTGAGTTAACAATGTATGAAAAATAGTTGAGTAATTTTTAAAGTAAAAAAAAACATTGTTTTTGATATGTTTTGAAGTGAGAATACGAAATTTTAATACCAGAGTTAACAATGTATGAAAAATAGTTGAGTAATTTTTAAAGTAAAAAAAAACATTGTTTTTGATATGTTTTGAAGTGAGAAATTAAAATTTTACTACCAGAGTGAGTTAACAATGTATGAAAAATAGTTGAGTAATTTTTAAAGTAAAAAAAAACATTGTTTTTGATATGTTTTGAAGTGAGAAATTAAAATTTTACTACCAGAGTGAGTTAACAATGTATGAAAAATAGTTGAGTAATTTTTAAAGTAAAAAAAAACATTGTTTTTGATATGTTTTGAAGTGAGAATACGAAATTTTACTACCAGAGTGAGTTAACAATGTATGAAAAATAGTTGAGTAATTTTTAAAGTAAAAAAAAACATTGTTTTTGATATGTTTTGAAGTGAGAATACGAAATTTTAATACCAGAGTTAACAATGTATGAAAAATAGTTGAGTAATTTTTAAAGTAAAAAAAAACATTGTTTTTGATATGTTTTGAAGTGAGAATACGAAATTTTACTACCAGAGTGAGTTAACAATGTATGAAAAATAGTTGAGTAATTTTTAAAGTAAAAAAAAACATTGTTTTTGATATGTTTTGAAGTGAGAAATTAAAATTTTACTACCAGAGTGAGTTAACAATGTATGAAAAATAGTTGAGTAATTTTTAAAGTAAAAAAAAACATTGTTTTTGATATGTTTTGAAGTGAGAATACGAAATTTTACTACCAGAGTGAGTTAACAATGTATGAAAAATAGTTGAGTAATTTTTAAAGTAAAAAAAAACATTGTTTTTGATATGTTTTGAAGTGTGAATACGAAATTTTAATACCAGAGTGAGTTAACAATGTATGAAAAATAGTTGAGTAATTTTTAAAGTAAAAAAAAACATTGTTTTTGATATGTTTTGAAGTGAGAAATTAAAATTTTACTACCAGAGTGAGTTAACAATGTATGAAAAATAGTTGAGTAATTTTTAAAGTAAAAAAAAACATTGTTTTTGATATGTTTTGAAGTGAGAATACGAAATTTTACTACCAGAGTGAGTTAACAATGTATGAAAAATAGTTGAGTAATTTTAAAGTAAAAAAAAACATTGTTTTTGATATGTTTTGAAGTGTGAATACGAAATTTTACTACCAGAGTGAGTTAACAATGTATGAAAATAGTTGAGTAATTTTTAAAGTAAAAAAAAACATTGTTTTTGATATGTTTTGAAGTGAGAATACGAAATTTTACTACCAGAGTGAGTTAACAATGTATGAAAAATAGTTGAGTAATTTTTAAAGTAAAAAAAAAACATTGTTTTTGATATGTTTTGAAGTGAGAAATTAAAATTTTACTACCAGAGTGAGTTAACAATGTATGAAAAATAGTTGAGTAATTTTTAAAGTAAAAAAAAACATTGTTTTTGATATGTTTTGAAGTGAGAATACGAAATTTTACTACCAGAGTGAGTTAACAATGTATGAAAAATAGTTGAGTAATTTTTAAAGTAAAAAAAAACATTGTTTTTGATATGTTTTGAAGTGTGAATACGAAATTTTACTACCAGAGTGAGTTAACAATGTATGAAAAATAGTTGAGTAATTTTTAAAGTAAAAAAAAACATTGTTTTTGATATGTTTTGAAGTGAGAATACGAAATTTTAATACCAGAGTTAACAATGTATGAAAAATAGTTGAGTAATTTTTAAAGTAAAAAAAAACATTGTTTTTGATATGTTTTGAAGTGAGAAATTAAAATTTTACTACCAGAGTGAGTTAACAATGTATGAAAAATAGTTGAGTAATTTTTAAAGTAAAAAAAAACATTGTTTTTGATATGTTTTGAAGTGAGAATACGAAATTTTACTACCAGAGTGAGTTAACAATGTATGAAAAATAGTTGAGTAATTTTTAAAGTAAAAAAAAACATTGTTTTTGATATGTTTTGAAGTGAGAAATTAAAATTTTACTACCAGAGTGAGTTAACAATGTATGAAAAATAGTTGAGTAATTTTTAAAGTAAAAAAAAACATTGTTTTTGATATGTTTTGAAGTGAGAATACGAAATTTTACTACCAGAGTGAGTTAACAATGTATGAAAAAATAGTTGAGTAATTTTTAAAGTAAAAAAAACATTGTTTTTGATATGTTTTGAAGTGAGAATACGAAATTTTAATACCAGAGTTAACAATGTATGAAAAATAGTTGTGTAATTTTTAAAGTAAAAAAAAAAATTGTTTTTGATATGTTTTGAAGTGAGAATACGAAATTTTAATACCAGAGTTAACAATGTATGAAAAATAGTTGTGTAATTTTTAAAGTAAAAAAAACATTGTTTTTGATATGTTTTGAAGTGAGAAATTAAAATTTTACTACCAGAGTGAGTTAACAATGTATGAAAAATAGTTGATAATTTTTAAAGTAAAAAAAAACATTGTTTTTGATATGTTTTGAAGTGAGAATACGAAATTTTAATACCAGAGTTAACAATGTATGAAAAATAGTTGAGTAATTTTTAAAGTAAAAAAAAACATTGTTTTTGATATGTTTTGAAGTGAGAAATTAAAATTTTACTACCAGAGTGAGTTAACAATGTATGAAAAATAGTTGAGTAATTTTTAAAGTAAAAAAAAACATTGTTTTTGATATGTTTTGAAGTGAGAATACGAATTTTACTACCAGAGTGAGTTAACAATGTATGAAAAATAGTTGAGTAATTTTTAAAGTAAAAAAAAAACATTGTTTTTGATATGTTTTGAAGTGAGAATACGAAATTTTACTACCAGAGTGAGTTAACAATGTATGAAAAATAGTTGAGTAATTTTTAAAGTAAAAAAAAACATTGTTTTTGATATGTTTTGAAGTGAGAATACGAAATTTTACTACCAGAGTGAGTTAACAATGTATGAAAAATAGTTGAGTAATTTTTAAAGTAAAAAAAAAAACATTGTTTTTGATATGTTTTGAAGTGAGAATACGAAATTTTACTACCAGAGTGAGTTAACAATGTATGAAAAATAGTTGAGTAATTTTTAAAGTAAAAAAAAACATTGTTTTTGATATGTTTTGAAGTGAGAATACGAAATTTTACTACCAGAGTGAGTTAACAATGTATGAAAAATAGTTGAGTAATTTTTAAAGTAAAAAAAAACATTGTTTTTGATATGTTTTGAAGTGAGAATACGAAATTTTACTACCAGAGTGAGTTAACAATGTATGAAAAATAGTTGAGTAATTTTTAAAGTAAAAAAAAACATTGTTTTTGATATGTTTTGAAGTGAGAATACGAAATTTTACTACCAGAGTGAGTTAACAATGTATGAAAAATAGTTGAGTAATTTTTAAAGTAAAAAAAAACATTGTTTTTGATATGTTTTGAAGTGTGAATACGAAATTTTACTACCAGAGTGAGTTAACAATGTATGAAAAATAGTTGAGTAATTTTTAAAGTAAAAAAAAACATTGTTTTTGATATGTTTTGAAGTGAGAATACGAAATTTTACTACCAGAGTGAGTTAACAATGTATGAAAAATAGTTGAGTAATTTTTAAAGTAAAAAAAAACATTGTTTTTGATATGTTTTGAAGTGAGAAATTAAAATTTTACTACCAGAGTGAGTTAACAATGTATGAAAAATAGTTGAGTAATTTTTAAAGTAAAAAAAAACATTGTTTTTGATATGTTTTGAAGTGAGAATACGAAATTTTACTACCAGAGTGAGTTAACAATGTATGAAAAATAGTTGAGTAATTTTTAAAGTAAAAAAAAACATTGTTTTTGATATGTTTTGAAGTGAGAAATTAAAATTTTACTACCAGAGTGAGTTAACAATGTATGAAAAATAGTTGAGTAATTTTTAAAGTAAAAAAAAACATTGTTTTTGATATGTTTTGAAGTGAGAATACGAAATTTTAATACCAGAGTTAACAATGTATGAAAAATAGTTGAGTAATTTTTAAAGTAAAAAAAAACATTGTTTTTGATATGTTTTGAAGTGAGAAATTAAAATTTTACTACCAGAGTGAGTTAACAATGTATGAAAAATAGTTGAGTAATTTTTAAAGTAAAAAAAAACATTGTTTTTGATATGTTTTGAAGTGAGAATACGAAATTTTACTACCAGAGTGAGTTAACAATGTATGAAAAATAGTTGAGTAATTTTTAAAGTAAAAAAAAACATTGTTTTTGATATGTTTTGAAGTGAGAAATTAAAATTTTACTACCAGAGTGAGTTAACAATGTATGAAAAATAGTTGAGTAATTTTTAAAGTAAAAAAAAAACATTGTTTTTGATATGTTTTGAAGTGAGAATACGAAATTTTACTACCAGAGTGAGTTAACAATGTATGAAAAATAGTTGAGTAATTTTTAAAGTAAAAAAAACATTGTTTTTGATATGTTTTGAAGTGAGAAATTAAAATTTTACTACCAGAGTGAGTTAACAATGTATGAAAAATAGTTGAGTAATTTTTAAAGTAAAAAAAAACATTGTTTTTGATATGTTTTGAAGTGAGAAATTAAAATTTTACTACCAGAGTGAGTTAACAATGTATGAAAAATAGTTGAGTAATTTTTAAAGTAAAAAAAAACATTGTTTTTGATATGTTTTGAAGTGAGAATACGAAATTTTACTACCAGAGTGAGTTAACAATGTATGAAAAATAGTTGAGTAATTTTTAAAGTAAAAAAAAACATTGTTTTTGATATGTTTTGAAGTGTGAATACGAAATTTTAATACCAGAGTTAACAATGTATGAAAAATAGTTGAGTAATTTTTAAAGTAAAAAAAAACATTGTTTTTGATATGTTTTGAAGTGTGAATACGAAATTTTACTACCAGAGTGAGTTAACAATGTATGAAAAATAGTTGAGTAATTTTTAAAGTAAAAAAAAACATTGTTTTTGATATGTTTTGAAGTGAGAATACGAAATTTTACTACCAGAGTGAGTTAACAATGTATGAAAAATAGTTGAGTAATTTTTAAAGTAAAAAAAAAACATTGTTTTTGATATGTTTTGAAGTGAGAATACGAAATTTTACTACCAGAGTGAGTTAACAATGTATGAAAAATAGTTGAGTAATTTTTAAAGTAAAAAAAAACATTGTTTTTGATATGTTTTGAAGTGAGAAATTAAAATTTTACTACCAGAGTGAGTTAACAATGTATGAAAAATAGTTGAGTAATTTTTAAAGTAAAAAAAAACATTGTTTTTGATATGTTTTGAAGTGAGAAATTAAAATTTTACTACCAGAGTGAGTTAACAATGTATGAAAAATAGTTGAGTAATTTTTAAAGTAAAAAAAAACATTGTTTTTGATATGTTTTGAAGTGAGAATACGAAATTTTACTACCAGAGTGAGTTAACAATGTATGAAAAATAGTTGAGTAATTTTTAAAGTAAAAAAAAAACATTGTTTTTGATATGTTTTGAAGTGTGAATACGAAATTTTAATACCAGAGTTAACAATGTATGAAAAATAGTTGAGTAATTTTTAAAGTAAAAAAAAACATTGTTTTTGATATGTTTTGAAGTGAGAAATTAAAATTTTACTACCAGAGTGAGTTAACAATGTATGAAAAATAGTTGAGTAATTTTTAAAGTAAAAAAAAACATTGTTTTTGATATGTTTTGAAGTGAGAAATTAAAATTTTACTACCAGAGTGAGTTAACAATGTATGAAAAATAGTTGAGTAATTTTTAAAGTAAAAAAAAACATTGTTTTTGATATGTTTTGAAGTGAGAATACGAAATTTTACTACCAGAGTGAGTTAACAATGTATGAAAAATAGTTGAGTAATTTTTAAAGTAAAAAAAAACATTGTTTTTGATATGTTTTGAAGTGAGAATACGAAATTTTAATACCAGAGTTAACAATGTATGAAAAATAGTTGAGTAATTTTTAAAGTAAAAAAAAACATTGTTTTTGATATGTTTTGAAGTGTGAATACGAAATTTTAATACCAGAGTTAACAATGTATGAAAAATAGTTGAGTAATTTTTAAAGTAAAAAAAAACATTGTTTTTGATATGTTTTGAAGTGTGAATACGAAATTTTACTACCAGAGTGAGTTAACAATGTATGAAAAATAGTTGAGTAATTTTTAAAGTAAAAAAAAAACATTGTTTTTGATATGTTTTGAAGTGAGAATACGAAATTTTACTACCAGAGTGAGTTAACAATGTATGAAAAATAGTTGAGTAATTTTTAAAGTAAAAAAAAACATTGTTTTTGATATGTTTTGAAGTGAGAAATTAAAATTTTACTACCAGAGTGAGTTAAAAATGTATGAAAAATAGTTGAGTAATTTTTAAAGTAAAAAAAAAACATTGTTTTTGATATGTTTTGAAGTGAGAAATTAAAATTTTACTACCAGAGTGAGTTAACAATGTATGAAAAATAGTTGAGTAATTTTTAAAGTAAAAAAAAACATTGTTTTTGATATGTTTTGAAGTGAGAAATTAAAATTTTACTACCAGAGTGAGTTAACAATGTATGAAAAATAGTTGAGTAATTTTTAAAGTAAAAAAAAAACATTGTTTTTGATATGTTTTGAAGTGAGAATACGAAATTTTACTACCAGAGTGAGTTAACAATGTATGAAAAATAGTTGAGTAATTTTTAAAGTAAAAAAAAACATTGTTTTTGATATGTTTTGAAGTGAGAATACGAAATTTTAATACCAGAGTTAACAATGTATGAAAAATAGTTGAGTAATTTTTAAAGTAAAAAAAAACATTGTTTTTGATATGTTTTGAAGTGTGAATACGAAATTTTAATACCAGAGTTAACAATGTATGAAAAATAGTTGAGTAATTTTTAAAGTAAAAAAAAACATTGTTTTTGATATGTTTTGAAGTGTGAATACGAAATTTTACTACCAGAGTGAGTTAACAATGTATGAAAAATAGTTGAGTAATTTTTAAAGTAAAAAAAAACATTGTTTTTGATATGTTTTGAAGTGAGAATACGAAATTTTACTACCAGAGTGAGTTAACAATGTATGAAAAATAGTTGAGTAATTTTTAAAGTAAAAAAAAACATTGTTTTTGATATGTTTTGAAGTGAGAATACGAAATTTTACTACCAGAGTGAGTTAACAATGTATGAAAAATAGTTGAGTAATTTTTAAAGTAAAAAAAAACATTGTTTTTGATATGTTTTGAAGTGAGAATACGAAATTTTACTACCAGAGTGAGTTAACAATGTATGAAAAATAGTTGAGTAATTTTTAAAGTAAAAAAAAACATTGTTTTTGATATGTTTTGAAGTGAGAATACGAAATTTTACTACCAGAGTGAGTTAACAATGTATGAAAAATAGTTGAGTAATTTTTAAAGTAAAAAAAAACATTGTTTTTGATATGTTTTGAAGTGAGAATACGAAATTTTACTACCAGAGTGAGTTAACAATGTATGAAAAATAGTTGAGTAATTTTTAAAGTAAAAAAAAACATTGTTTTTGATATGTTTTGAAGTGAGAAATTAAAATTTTACTACCAGAGTGAGTTAACAATGTATGAAAAATAGTTGAGTAATTTTTAAAGTAAAAAAAAACATTGTTTTTGATATGTTTTGAAGTGTGAATACGAAATTTTAATACCAGAGTTAACAATGTATGAAAAATAGTTGAGTAATTTTTAAAGTAAAAAAAAACATTGTTTTTGATATGTTTTGAAGTGTGAATACGAAATTTTAATACCAGAGTGAGTTAACAATGTATGAAAAATAGTTGAGTAATTTTTAAAGTAAAAAAAAACATTGTTTTTGATATGTTTTGAAGTGAGAATACGAAATTTTACTACCAGAGTGAGTTAACAATGTATGAAAAATAGTTGAGTAATTTTTAAAGTAAAAAAAAACATTGTTTTTGATATGTTTTGAAGTGAGAATACGAAATTTTACTACCAGAGTGAGTTAACAATGTATGAAAAATAGTTGAGTAATTTTTAAAGTAAAAAAAAACATTGTTTTTGATATGTTTTGAAGTGAGAATACGAAATTTTACTACCAGAGTGAGTTAACAATGTATGAAAAATAGTTGAGTAATTTTTAAAGTAAAAAAAAACATTGTTTTTGATATGTTTTGAAGTGAGAAATTAAAATTTTACTACCAGAGTGAGTTAACAATGTATGAAAAATAGTTGAGTAATTTTTAAAGTAAAAAAAAACATTGTTTTTGATATGTTTTGAAGTGAGAATACGAAATTTTACTACCAGAGTGAGTTAACAATGTATGAAAAATAGTTGAGTAATTTTTAAAGTAAAAAAAAAACATTGTTTTTGATATGTTTTGAAGTGAGAATACGAAATTTTACTACCAGAGTGAGTTAACAATGTATGAAAAATAGTTGAGTAATTTTTAAAGTAAAAAAAAACATTGTTTTTGATATGTTTTGAAGTGAGAATACGAAATTTTACTACCAGAGTGAGTTAACAATGTATGAAAAATAGTTGAGTAATTTTTAAAGTAAAAAAAAACATTGTTTTTGATATGTTTTGAAGTGAGAATACGAAATTTTACTACCAGAGTGAGTTAACAATGTATGAAAAATAGTTGAGTAATTTTTAAAGTAAAAAAAAACATTGTTTTTGATATGTTTTGAAGTGAGAATACGAAATTTTACTACCAGAGTGAGTTAACAATGTATGAAAAAATAGTTGAGTAATTTTTAAAGTAAAAAAAAACATTGTTTTTGATATGTTTTGAAGTGAGAAATTAAAATTTTACTACCAGAGTGAGTTAACAATGTATGAAAAATAGTTGAGTAATTTTTAAAGTAAAAAAAAACATTGTTTTTGATATGTTTTGAAGTGTGAATACGAAATTTTAATACCAGAGTTAACAATGTATGAAAAATAGTTGAGTAATTTTTAAAGTAAAAAAAAACATTGTTTTTGATATGTTTTGAAGTGTGAATACGAAATTTTAATACCAGAGTTAACAATGTATGAAAAATAGTTGAGTAATTTTTAAAGTAAAAAAAAACATTGTTTTTGATATGTTTTGAAGTGTGAATACGAAATTTTACTACCAGAGTGAGTTAACAATGTATGAAAAATAGTTGAGTAATTTTTAAAGTAAAAAAAAACATTGTTTTTGATATGTTTTGAAGTGAGAATACGAAATTTTACTACCAGAGTGAGTTAACAATGTATGAAAAATAGTTGAGTAATTTTTAAAGTAAAAAAAAACATTGTTTTTGATATGTTTTGAAGTGAGAATACGAAATTTTACTACCAGAGTGAGTTAACAATGTATGAAAAATAGTTGAGTAATTTTTAAAGTAAAAAAAAACATTGTTTTTGATATGTTTTGAAGTGAGAATACGAAATTTTACTACCAGAGTGAGTTAACAATGTATGAAAAATAGTTGAGTAATTTTTAAAGTAAAAAAAAAACATTGTTTTTGATATGTTTTGAAGTGAGAAATTAAAATTTTACTACCAGAGTGAGTTAACAATGTATGAAAAATAGTTGAGTAATTTTTAAAGTAAAAAAAAACATTGTTTTTGATATGTTTTGAAGTGTGAATACGAAATTTTAATACCAGAGTTAACAATGTATGAAAAATAGTTGAGTAATTTTTAAAGTAAAAAAAAACATTGTTTTTGATATGTTTTGAAGTGTGAATACGAAATTTTACTACCAGAGTGAGTTAACAATGTATGAAAAATAGTTGAGTAATTTTTAAAGTAAAAAAAAACATTGTTTTTGATATGTTTTGAAGTGAGAATACGAAATTTTACTACCAGAGTGAGTTAACAATGTATGAAAAATAGTTGAGTAATTTTTAAAGTAAAAAAAAACATTGTTTTTGATATGTTTTGAAGTGAGAATACGAAATTTTACTACCAGAGTGAGTTAACAATGTATGAAAAATAGTTGAGTAATTTTTAAAGTAAAAAAAAAACATTGTTTTTGATATGTTTTGAAGTGAGAATACGAAATTTTACTACCAGAGTGAGTTAACAATGTATGAAAAATAGTTGAGTAATTTTTAAAGTAAAAAAAAACATTGTTTTTGATATGTTTTGAAGTGAGAAATTAAAATTTTACTACCAGAGTGAGTTAACAATGTATGAAAAATAGTTGAGTAATTTTTAAAGTAAAAAAAAACATTGTTTTTGATATGTTTTGAAGTGAGAATACGAAATTTTACTACCAGAGTGAGTTAACAATGTATGAAAAATAGTTGAGTAATTTTTAAAGTAAAAAAAAACATTGTTTTTGATATGTTTTGAAGTGAGAATACGAAATTTTACTACCAGAGTGAGTTAACAATGTATGAAAAATAGTTGAGTAATTTTTAAAGTAAAAAAAAAACATTGTTTTTGATATGTTTTGAAGTGAGAATACGAAATTTTACTACCAGAGTGAGTTAACAATGTATGAAAAATAGTTGAGTAATTTTTAAAGTAAAAAAAAACATTGTTTTTGATATGTTTTGAAGTGAGAATACGAAATTTTACTACCAGAGTGAGTTAACAATGTATGAAAAATAGTTGAGTAATTTTTAAAGTAAAAAAAAACATTGTTTTTGATATGTTTTGAAGTGTGAATACGAAATTTTACTACCAGAGTGAGTTAACAATGTATGAAAAATAGTTGAGTAATTTTTAAAGTAAAAAAAAACATTGTTTTTGATATGTTTTGAAGTGAGAATACGAAATTTTACTACCAGAGTGAGTTAACAATGTATGAAAAATAGTTGAGTAATTTTTAAAGTAAAAAAAAACATTGTTTTTGATATGTTTTGAAGTGAGAATACGAAATTTTACTACCAGAGTGAGTTAACAATGTATGAAAAATAGTTGAGTAATTTTTAAAGTAAAAAAAAAACATTGTTTTTGATATGTTTTGAAGTGAGAATACGAAATTTTACTACCAGAGTGAGTTAACAATGTATGAAAAATAGTTGAGTAATTTTTAAAGTAAAAAAAAACATTGTTTTTGATATGTTTTGAAGTGAGAATACGAAATTTTACTACCAGAGTGAGTTAACAATGTATGAAAAATAGTTGAGTAATTTTTAAAGTAAAAAAAAACATTGTTTTTGATATGTTTTGAAGTGAGAATACGAAATTTTACTACCAGAGTGAG
Organism: Loxodes magnus; assembly: GCA_946699065.1. Classification (NCBI taxonomy): domain Eukaryota; phylum Ciliophora; class Karyorelictea; order Loxodida; family Loxodidae; genus Loxodes; species Loxodes magnus. The sequence goes on from CAMPDV010002394.1 coordinate 55,092, forward strand.
TTAACAATGTATGAAAAATAGTTGAGTAATTTTTAAAGTAAAAAAAAACATTGTTTTTGATATGTTTTGAAGTGAGAATACGAAATTTTACTACCAGAGTGAGTTAACAATGTATGAAAAATAGTTGAGTAATTTTTAAAGTAAAAAAAAACATTGTTTTTGATATGTTTTGAAGTGTGAATACGAAATTTTAATACCAGAGTTAACAATGTATGAAAAATAGTTGAGTAATTTTTAAAGTAAAAAAAAACATTGTTTTTGATATGTTTTGAAGTGTGAATACGAAATTTTACTACCAGAGTGAGTTAACAATGTATGAAAAATAGTTGAGTAATTTTTAAAGTAAAAAAAAACATTGTTTTTGATATGTTTTGAAGTGAGAATACGAAATTTTACTACCAGAGTGAGTTAACAATGTATGAAAAATAGTTGAGTAATTTTTAAAGTAAAAAAAAACATTGTTTTTGATATGTTTTGAAGTGTGAATACGAAATTTTACTACCAGAGTGAGTTAACAATGTATGAAAAATAGTTGAGTAATTTTTAAAGTAAAAAAAAACATTGTTTTTGATATGTTTTGAAGTGAGAATACGAAATTTTACTACCAGAGTGAGTTAACAATGTATGAAAAATAGTTGAGTAATTTTTAAAGTAAAAAAAAAAACATTGTTTTTGATATGTTTTGAAGTGAGAATACGAAATTTTACTACCAGAGTGAGTTAACAATGTATGAAAAATAGTTGAGTAATTTTTAAAGTAAAAAAAAAACATTGTTTTTGATATGTTTTGAAGTGAGAATACGAAATTTTACTACCAGAGTGAGTTAACAATGTATGAAAAATAGTTGAGTAATTTTTAAAGTAAAAAAAAACATTGTTTTTGATATGTTTTGAAGTGAGAATACGAAATTTTACTACCAGAGTGAGTTAACAATGTATGAAAAATAGTTGAGTAATTTTTAAAGTAAAAAAAAACATTGTTTTTGATATGTTTTGAAGTGAGAATACGAAATTTTACTACCAGAGTGAGTTAACAATGTATGAAAAATAGTTGAGTAATTTTTAAAGTAAAAAAAAACATTGTTTTTGATATGTTTTGAAGTGTGAATACGAAATTTTAATACCAGAGTTAACAATGTATGAAAAATAGTTGAGTAATTTTTAAAGTAAAAAAAAACATTGTTTTTGATATGTTTTGAAGTGTGAATACGAAATTTTACTACCAGAGTGAGTTAACAATGTATGAAAAATAGTTGAGTAATTTTTAAAGTAAAAAAAAAACATTGTTTTTGATATGTTTTGAAGTGAGAATACGAAATTTTACTACCAGAGTGAGTTAACAATGTATGAAAAATAGTTGAGTAATTTTTAAAGTAAAAAAAAACATTGTTTTTGATATGTTTTGAAGTGAGAAATTAAAATTTTACTACCAGAGTGAGTTAACAATGTATGAAAAATAGTTGAGTAATTTTTAAAGTAAAAAAAAAACATTGTTTTTGATATGTTTTGAAGTGAGAATACGAAATTTTACTACCAGAGTGAGTTAACAATGTATGAAAAATAGTTGAGTAATTTTTAAAGTAAAAAAAAACATTGTTTTTGATATGTTTTGAAGTGAGAATACGAAATTTTACTACCAGAGTGAGTTAACAATGTATGAAAAATAGTTGAGTAATTTTTAAAGTAAAAAAAAACATTGTTTTTGATATGTTTTGAAGTGAGAAATTAAAATTTTACTACCAGAGTGAGTTAACAATGTATGAAAAATAGTTGAGTAATTTTTAAAGTAAAAAAAAACATTGTTTTTGATATGTTTTGAAGTGAGAATACGAAATTTTACTACCAGAGTGAGTTAACAATGTATGAAAAATAGTTGAGTAATTTTTAAAGTAAAAAAAAAACATTGTTTTTGATATGTTTTGAAGTGAGAATACGAAATTTTACTACCAGAGTGAGTTAACAATGTATGAAAAATAGTTGAGTAATTTTTAAAGTAAAAAAAAACATTGTTTTTGATATGTTTTGAAGTGTGAATACGAAATTTTACTACCAGAGTGAGTTAACAATGTATGAAAAATAGTTGAGTAATTTTTAAAGTAAAAAAAAACATTGTTTTTGATATGTTTTGAAGTGAGAATACGAAATTTTAATACCAGAGTTAACAATGTATGAAAAATAGTTGAGTAATTTTTAAAGTAAAAAAAAACATTGTTTTTGATATGTTTTGAAGTGAGAAATTAAAATTTTACTACCAGAGTGAGTTAACAATGTATGAAAAATAGTTGAGTAATTTTTAAAGTAAAAAAAAACATTGTTTTTGATATGTTTTGAAGTGAGAATACGAAATTTTACTACCAGAGTGAGTTAACAATGTATGAAAAATAGTTGAGTAATTTTTAAAGTAAAAAAAAAACATTGTTTTTGATATGTTTTGAAGTGAGAATACGAAATTTTACTACCAGAGTGAGTTAACAATGTATGAAAAATAGTTGAGTAATTTTTAAAGTAAAAAAAAACATTGTTTTTGATATGTTTTGAAGTGAGAAATTAAAATTTTACTACCAGAGTGAGTTAACAATGTATGAAAAATAGTTGAGTAATTTTTAAAGTAAAAAAAAACATTGTTTTTGATATGTTTTGAAGTGAGAATACGAAATTTTACTACCAGAGTGAGTTAACAATGTATGAAAAATAGTTGAGTAATTTTTAAAGTAAAAAAAAACATTGTTTTTGATATGTTTTGAAGTGAGAATACGAAATTTTACTACCAGAGTGAGTTAACAATGTATGAAAAATAGTTGAGTAATTTTTAAAGTAAAAAAAAAACATTGTTTTTGATATGTTTTGAAGTGAGAATACGAAATTTTACTACCAGAGTGAGTTAACAATGTATGAAAAATAGTTGAGTAATTTTTAAAGTAAAAAAAAACATTGTTTTTGATATGTTTTGAAGTGAGAATACGAAATTTTACTACCAGAGTGAGTTAACAATGTATGAAAAATAGTTGAGTAATTTTTAAAGTAAAAAAAAACATTGTTTTTGATATGTTTTGAAGTGAGAAATTAAAATTTTACTACCAGAGTGAGTTAACAATGTATGAAAAATAGTTGAGTAATTTTTAAAGTAAAAAAAAACATTGTTTTTGATATGTTTTGAAGTGAGAAATTAAAATTTTACTACCAGAGTGAGTTAACAATGTATGAAAAATAGTTGAGTAATTTTTAAAGTAAAAAAAAACATTGTTTTTGATATGTTTTGAAGTGAGAATACGAAATTTTACTACCAGAGTGAGTTAACAATGTATGAAAAATAGTTGAGTAATTTTTAAAGTAAAAAAAAACATTGTTTTTGATATGTTTTGAAGTGAGAATACGAAATTTTACTACCAGAGTGAGTTAACAATGTATGAAAAATAGTTGAGTAATTTTTAAAGTAAAAAAAAACATTGTTTTTGATATGTTTTGAAGTGAGAATACGAAATTTTACTACCAGAGTGAGTTAACAATGTATGAAAAATAGTTGAGTAATTTTTAAAGTAAAAAAAAACATTGTTTTTGATATGTTTTGAAGTGAGAATACGAAATTTTACTACCAGAGTGAGTTAACAATGTATGAAAAAATAGTTGAGTAATTTTTAAAGTAAAAAAAAACATTGTTTTTGATATGTTTTGAAGTGAGAATACGAAATTTTACTACCAGAGTGAGTTAACAATGTATGAAAAATAGTTGAGTAATTTTTAAAGTAAAAAAAAAACATTGTTTTTGATATGTTTTGAAGTGAGAATACGAAATTTTACTACCAGAGTGAGTTAACAATGTATGAAAAATAGTTGAGTAATTTTTAAAGTAAAAAAAAAACATTGTTTTTGATATGTTTTGAAGTGAGAATACGAAATTTTACTACCAGAGTGAGTTAACAATGTATGAAAAATAGTTGAGTAATTTTTAAAGTAAAAAAAAACATTGTTTTTGATATGTTTTGAAGTGTGAATACGAAATTTTACTACCAGAGTGAGTTAACAATGTATGAAAAATAGTTGAGTAATTTTTAAAGTAAAAAAAAACATTGTTTTTGATATGTTTTGAAGTGAGAATACGAAATTTTAATACCAGAGTTAACAATGTATGAAAAATAGTTGAGTAATTTTTAAAGTAAAAAAAACATTGTTTTTGATATGTTTTGAAGTGAGAAATTAAAATTTTACTACCAGAGTGAGTTAACAATGTATGAAAAATAGTTGAGTAATTTTTAAAGTAAAAAAAAACATTGTTTTTGATATGTTTTGAAGTGAGAATACGAAATTTTACTACCAGAGTGAGTTAACAATGTATGAAAAATAGTTGAGTAATTTTTAAAGTAAAAAAAAACATTGTTTTTGATATGTTTTGAAGTGAGAATACGAAATTTTACTACCAGAGTGAGTTAACAATGTATGAAAAATAGTTGAGTAATTTTTAAAGTAAAAAAAAACATTGTTTTTGATATGTTTTGAAGTGAGAAATTAAAATTTTACTACCAGAGTGAGTTAACAATGTATGAAAAATAGTTGAGTAATTTTTAAAGTAAAAAAAAACATTGTTTTTGATATGTTTTGAAGTGAGAATACGAAATTTTACTACCAGAGTGAGTTAACAATGTATGAAAAATAGTTGAGTAATTTTTAAAGTAAAAAAAAACATTGTTTTTGATATGTTTTGAAGTGAGAATACGAAATTTTACTACCAGAGTGAGTTAACAATGTATGAAAAATAGTTGAGTAATTTTTAAAGTAAAAAAAAACATTGTTTTTGATATGTTTTGAAGTGAGAATACGAAATTTTACTACCAGAGTGAGTTAACAATGTATGAAAAATAGTTGAGTAATTTTTAAAGTAAAAAAAAACATTGTTTTTGATATGTTTTGAAGTGAGAAATTAAAATTTTACTACCAGAGTGAGTTAACAATGTATGAAAAAATAGTTGAGTAATTTTTAAAGTAAAAAAAAACATTGTTTTTGATATGTTTTGAAGTGAGAAATTAAAATTTTACTACCAGAGTGAGTTAACAATGTATGAAAAATAGTTGAGTAATTTTTAAAGTAAAAAAAAACATTGTTTTTGATATGTTTGAAGTGAGAATACGAAATTTTACTACCAGAGTGAGTTAACAATGTATGAAAAATAGTTGAGTAATTTTTAAAGTAAAAAAAAACATTGTTTTTGATATGTTTTGAAGTGAGAATACGAAATTTTACTACCAGAGTGAGTTAACAATGTATGAAAAATAGTTGAGTAATTTTTAAAGTAAAAAAAAACATTGTTTTTGATATGTTTTGAAGTGAGAATACGAAATTTTACTACCAGAGTGAGTTAACAATGTATGAAAAATAGTTGAGTAATTTTTAAAGTAAAAAAAAACATTGTTTTTGATATGTTTTGAAGTGAGAATACGAAATTTTACTACCAGAGTGAGTTAACAATGTATGAAAAATAGTTGAGTAATTTTTAAAGTAAAAAAAAACATTGTTTTTGATATGTTTTGAAGTGAGAATACGAAATTTTACTACCAGAGTGAGTTAACAATGTATGAAAAATAGTTGAGTATTTTTAAAGTAAAAAAAAAACATTGTTTTTGATATGTTTTGAAGTGAGAATACGAAATTTTACTACCAGAGTGAGTTAACAATGTATGAAAAATAGTTGAGTAATTTTTAAAGTAAAAAAAAACATTGTTTTTGATATGTTTTGAAGTGAGAATACGAAATTTTACTACCAGAGTGAGTTAACAATGTATGAAAAATAGTTGAGTAATTTTTAAAGTAAAAAAAAACATTGTTTTTGATATGTTTTGAAGTGAGAATACGAAATTTTACTACCAGAGTGAGTTAACAATGTATGAAAAATAGTTGAGTAATTTTTAAAGTAAAAAAAAACATTGTTTTTGATATGTTTTGAAGTGAGAATACGAAAATTTTACTACCAGAGTGAGTTAACAATGTATGAAAAATAGTTGAGTAATTTTTAAAGTAAAAAAAAAACATTGTTTTTGATATGTTTTGAAGTGAGAATACGAAATTTTACTACCAGAGTGAGTTAACAATGTATGAAAAATAGTTGAGTAATTTTTAAAGTAAAAAAAAACATTGTTTTTGATATGTTTTGAAGTGAGAATACGAAATTTTACTACCAGAGTGAGTTAACAATGTATGAAAAATAGTTGAGTAATTTTTAAAGTAAAAAAAAAACATTGTTTTTGATATGTTTTGAAGTGAGAATACGAAATTTTACTACCAGAGTGAGTTAACAATGTATGAAAAATAGTTGAGTAATTTTTTAAAGTAAAAAAAAACATTGTTTTTGATATGTTTTGAAGTGAGAATACGAAATTTTACTACCAGAGTGAGTTAACAATGTATGAAAAATAGTTGAGTAATTTTAAAGTAAAAAAAAACATTGTTTTTGATATGTTTTGAAGTGAGAATACGAAATTTTACTACCAGAGTGAGTTAACAATGTATGAAAAATAGTTGAGTAATTTTTAAAGTAAAAAAAAACATTGTTTTTGATATGTTTTGAAGTGAGAAATTAAAATTTTACTACCAGAGTGAGTTAACAATGTATGAAAAATAGTTGAGTAATTTTTAAAAGTAAAAAAAAAACATTGTTTTTGATATGTTTTGAAGTGAGAATACGAAATTTTACTACCAGAGTGAGTTAACAATGTATGAAAAATAGTTGAGTAATTTTTAAAGTAAAAAAAAAACATTGTTTTTGATATGTTTTGAAGTGAGAATACGAAATTTTACTACCAGAGTGAGTTAACAATGTATGAAAAATAGTTGAGTAATTTTTAAAGTAAAAAAAAACATTGTTTTTGATATGTTTTGAAGTGAGAAATTAAAATTTTACTACCAGAGTGAGTTAACAATGTATGAAAAATAGTTGAGTAATTTTTAAAGTAAAAAAAAACATTGTTTTTGATATGTTTTGAAGTGAGAATACGAAATTTTACTACCAGAGTGAGTTAACAATGTATGAAAAATAGTTGAGTAATTTTTAAAGTAAAAAAAAACATTGTTTTTGATATGTTTTGAAGTGAGAATACGAAATTTTACTACCAGAGTGAGTTAACAATGTATGAAAAATAGTTGAGTAATTTTTAAAGTAAAAAAAAACATTGTTTTTGATATGTTTTGAAGTGAGAAATTAAAATTTTACTACCAGAGTGAGTTAACAATGTATGAAAAATAGTTGAGTAATTTTTAAAGTAAAAAAAAACATTGTTTTTTGATATGTTTTGAAGTGAGAATACGAAATTTTACTACCAGAGTGAGTTAACAATGTATGAAAAATAGTTGAGTAATTTTTAAAGTAAAAAAAAACATTGTTTTTGATATGTTTTGAAGCTGAGAATACGAAATTTTACTACCAGAGTGAGTTAACAATGTATGAAAAATAGTTGAGTAATTTTTAAAGTAAAAAAAAAACATTGTTTTTGATATGTTTTGAAGTGAGAATAACGAAATTTTACTACCAGAGTGAGTTAACAATGTATGAAAAATAGTTGAGTAATTTTTAAAGTAAAAAAAAACATTGTTTTTTGATATGTTTTGAAGTGAGAATACGAAATTTTACTACCAGAGTGAGTTAACAATGTATGAAAAATAGTTGAGTAATTTTTAAAGTAAAAAAAAACATTGTTTTTGATATGTTTTGAAGTGAGAATACGAAATTTTACTACCAGAGTGAGTTAACAATGTATGAAAAATAGTTGAGTAATTTTTAAAGTAAAAAAAAACATTGTTTTTGATATGTTTTGAAGTGAGAATACGAAATTTTACTACCAGAGTGAGTTAACAATGTATGAAAAATAGTTGAGTAATTTTTAAAGTAAAAAAAAAACATTGTTTTTGATATGTTTTGAAGTGAGAATACGAAATTTTACTACCAGAGTGAGTTAACAATGTATGAAAAATAGTTGAGTAATTTTTAAAGTAAAAAAAAACATTGTTTTTGATATGTTTTGAAGTGAGAATACGAAATTTTACTACCAGAGTGAGTTAACAATGTATGAAAAATAGTTGAGTAATTTTTAAAGTAAAAAAAAACATTGTTTTTGATATGTTTGAAGTGAGAATACGAAATTTTACTACCAGAGTGAGTTAACAATGTATGAAAAATAGTTGAGTAATTTTTAAAGTAAAAAAAAACATTGTTTTTGATATGTTTTGAAGTGAGAAATTAAAATTTTACTACCAGAGTGAGTTAACAATGTATGAAAAATAGTTGAGTAATTTTTAAAGTAAAAAAAAACATTGTTTTTGATATGTTTTGAAGTGAGAAATTAAAAATTTTACTACCAGAGTGAGTTAACAATGTATGAAAAAATAGTTGAGTAATTTTTAAAGTAAAAAAAAACATTGTTTTTGATATGTTTTGAAGTGAGAAATTAAAATTTTACTACCAGAGTGAGTTAACAATGTATGAAAAATAGTTGAGTAATTTTTAAAGTAAAAAAAAACATTGTTTTTGATATGTTTTGAAGTGAGAATACGAAATTTTACTACCAGAGTGAGTTAACAATGTATGAAAAATAGTTGAGTAATTTTTAAAGTAAAAAAAAAAACATTGTTTTTGATATGTTTTGAAGTGAGAAATTAAAATTTTACTACCAGAGTGAGTTAACAATGTATGAAAAATAGTTGAGTAATTTTTAAAGTAAAAAAAAAACATTGTTTTTGATATGTTTTGAAGTGAGAATACGAAATTTTACTACCAGAGTGAGTTAACAATGTATGAAAAATAGTTGAGTAATTTTTAAAGTAAAAAAAAACATTGTTTTTGATATGTTTTGAAGTGAGAATACGAAATTTTACTACCAGAGTGAGTTAACAATGTATGAAAAATAGTTGAGTAATTTTTAAAGTAAAAAAAAACATTGTTTTTGATATGTTTTGAAGTGAGAAATTAAAATTTTACTACCAGAGTGAGTTAACAATGTATGAAAAATAGTTGAGTAATTTTTAAAGTAAAAAAAAACATTGTTTTTGATATGTTTTGAAGTGAGAATACGAAATTTTACTACCAGAGTGAGTTAACAATGTATGAAAAATAGTTGAGTAATTTTTAAAGTAAAAAAAACATTGTTTTTGATATGTTTTGAAGTGAGAATACGAAATTTTACTACCAGAGTGAGTTAACATGTATGAAAAATAGTTGAGTAATTTTTAAAGTAAAAAAAAACATTGTTTTTGATATGTTTTGAAGTGAGAAATTAAAATTTTACTACCAGAGTGAGTTAACAATGTATGAAAAATAGTTGAGTAATTTTTAAAGTAAAAAAAAACATTGTTTTTGATATGTTTTGAAGTGAGAATACGAAATTTTACTACCAGAGTGAGTTAACAATGTATGAAAAATAGTTGAGTAATTTTTAAAGTAAAAAAAAACATTGTTTTTGATATGTTTTGAAGTGAGAAATTAAAATTTTACTACCAGAGTGAGTTAACAATGTATGAAAAATAGTTGAGTAATTTTTAAAGTAAAAAAAAACATTGTTTTTGATATGTTTTGAAGTGAGAATACGAAATTTTACTACCAGAGTGAGTTAACAATGTATGAAAAATAGTTGAGTAATTTTTAAAGTAAAAAAAAACATTGTTTTTGATATGTTTTGAAGTGAGAATACGAAATTTTACTACCAGAGTGAGTTAACAATGTATGAAAAATAGTTGAGTAATTTTTAAAGTAAAAAAAAACATTGTTTTTGATATGTTTTGAAGTGAGAATACGAAATTTTACTACCAGAGTGAGTTAACAATGTATGAAAAATAGTTGAGTAATTTTTAAAGTAAAAAAAAACATTGTTTTTGATATGTTTTGAAGTGAGAATACGAAATTTTACTACCAGAGTGAGTTAACAATGTATGAAAAATAGTTGAGTAATTTTTAAAGTAAAAAAAAACATTGTTTTTGATATGTTTTGAAGTGAGAATACGAAATTTTACTACCAGAGTGAGTTAACAATGTATGAAAAATAGTTGAGTAATTTTAAAGTAAAAAAAAAACATTGTTTTTGATATGTTTTGAAGTGAGAATACGAAATTTTACTACCAGAGTGAGTTAACAATGTATGAAAAATAGTTGAGTAATTTTTAAAGTAAAAAAAAACATTGTTTTTGATATGTTTTGAAGTGAGAAATTAAAATTTTACTACCAGAGTGAGTTAACAATGTATGAAAAATAGTTGAGTAATTTTTAAAGTAAAAAAAAAACATTGTTTTTGATATGTTTTGAAGTGAGAAATTAAAATTTTACTACCAGAGTGAGTTAAAAATGTATGAAAAATAGTTGAGTAATTTTTAAAGTAAAAAAAAACATTGTTTTTGATATGTTTTGAAGTGAGAAATTAAAATTTTACTACCAGAGTGAGTTAACAATGTATGAAAAATAGTTGAGTAATTTTTAAAGTAAAAAAAAACATTGTTTTTGATATGTTTTGAAGTGAGAATACGAAATTTTACTACCAGAGTGAGTTAACAATGTATGAAAAATAGTTGAGTAATTTTTAAAGTAAAAAAAAACATTGTTTTTGATATGTTTTGAAGTGAGAAATTAAAATTTTACTACCAGAGTGAGTTAACAATGTATGAAAAATAGTTGAGTAATTTTTAAAGTAAAAAAAAACATTGTTTTTGATATGTTTTGAAGTGAGAATACGAAATTTTACTACCAGAGTGAGTTAACAATGTATGAAAAATAGTTGAGTAATTTTTAAAGTAAAAAAAAACATTGTTTTTGATATGTTTTGAAGTGAGAATACGAAATTTTACTACCAGAGTGAGTTAACAATGTATGAAAAATAGTTGAGTAATTTTTAAAGTAAAAAAAAACATTGTTTTTGATATGTTTTGAAGTGAGAAATTAAAATTTTACTACCAGAGTGAGTTAAAAATGTATGAAAAATAGTTGAGTAATTTTTAAAGTAAAAAAAAACATTGTTTTTGATATGTTTTTGAAGTGAGAATACGAAATTTTACTACCAGAGTGAGTTAACAATGTATGAAAAATAGTTGAGTAATTTTTAAAGTAAAAAAAAACATTGTTTTTTGATATGTTTTGAAGTGAGAATACGAAATTTTACTACCAGAGTGAGTTAACAATGTATGAAAAATAGTTGAGTAATTTTTAAAGTAAAAAAAAACATTGTTTTTGATATGTTTTGAAGTGAGAATACGAAATTTTACTACCAGAGTGAGTTAACAATGTATGAAAAATAGTTGAGTAATTTTTAAAGTAAAAAAAAACATTGTTTTTGATATGTTTTGAAGTGAGAAATTAAAATTTTACTACCAGAGTGAGTTAACAATGTATGAAAAATAGTTGAGTAATTTTTAAAGTAAAAAAAAACATTGTTTTTTGATATGTTTTGAAGTGAGAATACGAAATTTTACTACCAGAGTGAGTTAACAATGTATGAAAAATAGTTGAGTAATTTTTAAAGTAAAAAAAAACATTGTTTTTGATATGTTTTGAAGTGAGAAATTAAAATTTTACTACCAGAGTGAGTTAACAATGTATGAAAAATAGTTGAGTAATTTTTAAAGTAAAAAAAAACATTGTTTTTGATATGTTTTGAAGTGAGAATACGAAATTTTACTACCAGAGTGAGTTAACAATGTATGAAAAATAGTTGAGTAATTTTTAAAGTAAAAAAAAACATTGTTTTTGATATGTTTTTGAAGTGAGAAATTAAAATTTTACTACCAGAGTGAGTTAACAATGTATGAAAAAATAGTTTGAGTAATTTTTAAAGTAAAAAAAAACATTGTTTTTGATATGTTTTGAAGTGAGAAATTAAAATTTTACTACCAGAGTGAGTTAACAATGTATGAAAAATAGTTGAGTAATTTTTAAAGTAAAAAAAAACATTGTTTTTGATATGTTTTGAAGTGAGAATACGAAATTTTACTACCAGAGTGAGTTAAAAATGTATGAAAAATAGTTGAGTAATTTTAAAGTAAAAAAAAAACATTGTTTTTGATATGTTTTGAAGTGAGAAATTAAAATTTTACTACCAGAGTGAGTTAACAATGTATGAAAAATAGTTGAGTAATTTTTAAAGTAAAAAAAAACATTGTTTTTGATATGTTTTGAAGTGAGAAATTAAAATTTTACTACCAGAGTGAGTTAACAATGTATGAAAAATAGTTGAGTAATTTTAAAGTAAAAAAAAACATTGTTTTTGATATGTTTTGAAGTGAGAATACGAAATTTTACTACCAGAGTGAGTTAACAATGTATGAAAAATAGTTGAGTAATTTTTAAAGTAAAAAAAAACATTGTTTTTGATATGTTTTGAAGTGAGAAATTAAAATTTTACTACCAGAGTGAGTTAACAATGTATGAAAAATAGTTGAGTAATTTTTAAAGTAAAAAAAAAACATTGTTTTTGATATGTTTTGAAGTGAGAAATTAAAATTTTACTACCAGAGTGAGTTAACAATGTATGAAAAATAGTTGAGTAATTTTTAAAGTAAAAAAAAACATTGTTTTTGATATGTTTTGAAGTGAGAATACGAAATTTTACTACCAGAGTGAGTTAACAATGTATGAAAAATAGTTGAGTAATTTTTAAAGTAAAAAAAAACATTGTTTTTGATATGTTTTGAAGTGAGAATACGAAATTTTACTACCAGAGTGAGTTAACAATGTATGAAAAATAGTTGAGTAATTTTTAAAGTAAAAAAAAACATTGTTTTTGATATGTTTTGAAGTGAGAATACGAAATTTTACTACCAGAGTGAGTTAACAATGTATGAAAAATAGTTGAGTAATTTTTAAAGTAAAAAAAAACATTGTTTTTGATATGTTTTGAAGTGAGAATACGAAATTTTACTACCAGAGTGAGTTAACAATGTATGAAAAATAGTTGAGTAATTTTTAAAGTAAAAAAAACATTGTTTTTGATATGTTTTGAAGTGAGAATACGAAATTTTACTACCAGAGTGAGTTAACAATGTATGAAAAATAGTTGAGTAATTTTTAAAGTAAAAAAAAACATTGTTTTTGATATGTTTTGAAGTGAGAATACGAAATTTTACTACCAGAGTGAGTTAACAATGTATGAAAAATAGTTGAGTAATTTTTAAAGTAAAAAAAAACATTGTTTTTGATATGTTTTGAAGTGAGAATACGAAATTTTACTACCAGAGTGAGTTAACAATGTATGAAAAATAGTTGAGTAATTTTTAAAGTAAAAAAAAACATTGTTTTTGATATGTTTTGAAGTGAGAAATTAAAATTTTACTACCAGAGTGAGTTAAAAATGTATGAAAAATAGTTGAGT
>CAMPDV010002395.1:0-63102 GCA_946699065.1 Loxodes magnus
TATCCAGTAATTCAGAGTTCATCGTATCGGGAAGTTATGATAAGACGGTGAGACTATGGGACGTCAAGACAGGTACCTGTAAGACCATGAGTGGTCACACTAGTCATGTATATGCTGTGGCTATATCCAGTAATTCAGAGTTCATCGTATCGGGAAGTTATGATAAGACGGTGAGACTATGGGACGTCAAGACAGGTACCTGTAAGACCATGAGTGGTCACACTAGTTATGTATATGCTGTGACTATATCCAGTAATTCAGAGTTCATCGTATCGGGAAGTTATGATTATACGGTGAGACTATGGGACGTCAAGACAGGTACCTGTAAGACCATGAGTGGTCACACTAGTCATGTATATGCTGTGGCTATATCCAGTAATTCAGAGTTCATCGTATCGGGAAGTCATGATTATACGGTGAGACTATGGGACGTCAAGACAGGTACCTGTAAGACCATGAGTGGTCACACTAGTAATGTATATGCTGTGGCTATATCCAGTGATTCAGAGTTCATCGTATCGGGAAGTCATGATTATACGGTGAGACTATGGGACGTCAAGACAGGTACCTGTAAGACCATGAGTGGTCACACACAGATTGAGTATATGCTGTGGCTATATCCAGTGATTCAGAGTTCATCGTATCGGGAAGTAGAGATAAGACGGTGAGACTATGGGACGTCAAGACAGGTACCTGTAAGACCATGAGTGGTCACACAGACTGAGTATATGCTGTGGCTATATCCAGTGATTCAGAGTTCATCGTATCGGGAAGTGGAGATAAGACGGTGAGACTATGGGACGTCAAGACAGGTACCTGTAAGACCATGAGTGGTCACACTAGTCATGTATATGCTGTGGCTATATCCAGTAATTCAGATTTCATCGTATCGGGAAGTCATGATTATACGGTGAGACTATGGGACGTCAAGACAGGTACCTGTAAGACCATGAGTGGTCACACTAGTAATGTATCAGTTGTGGCTATATCCAGTAATTCAGAGTTCATCGTATCGGGAAGTGCAGATTAGACGGTGAGACTATGGGACGTCAAGACAGGTACCTGTAAGACCATGAGTGGTCACACACATTATGTATATGCTGTGGCTATATCCAGTAATTCAGAGTTCATCGTATCGGGAAGTGCAGATTAGACGGTGAGACTATGGGACGTCAAGACAGGTACCTGTAAGACCATGAGTGGTCACACACATTATGTATATGCTGTGGCTATATCCAGTGATTCAGAGTTCATCGTATCGGGAAGTGCAGATTAGACGGTGAGACTATGGGACGTCAAGACAGGTACCTGTAAGACCATGAGTGGTCACACACATTATGTATATGCTGTGGCTATATCCAGTGATTCAGAGTTCATCGTATCGGGAAGTGCAGATTAGACGGTGAGACTATGGGACGTCAAGACAGGTACCTGTAAGACCATGAGTGGTCACACTAGTTATGTATATGCTGTGGCTATATCCAGTAATTCAGAGTTCATCGTATCGGGAAGTCATGATTATACGGTGAGACTATGGGACGTCAAGACAGGTACCTGTAAGACCATGAGTGGTCACACAACATTATGTATATGCTGTGGCTATATCCAGTGATTCAGAGTTCATCGTATCGGGAAGTGCAGATTAGACGGTGAGACTATGGGACGTCAAGACAGGTACCTGTAAGACCATGAGTGGTCACACTAGTCATGTATATGCTGTGGCTATATCCAGTAATTCAGATTTCATCGTATCGGGAAGTTATGATAAGACGGTGAGACTATGGGACGTCAAGACAGGTACCTGTAAGACCATGAGTGGTCACACTAGTTATGTATATGCTGTGGCTATATCCAGTGATTCAGAGTTCATCGTATCGGGAAGTGCAGATTAGACGGTGAGACTATGGGACGTCAAGACAGGTACCTGTAAGATCATGAGTGGTCACACTAGTCATGTATATGCTGTGGCTATATCCAGTAATTCAGATTTCATCGTATCGGGAAGTGCAGATTAGACGGTGAGACTATGGGACGTCAAGACAGGTACCTGTAAGACCATGAGTGGTCACACTAGTCATGTATATGCTGTGGCTATATCCAGTAATTCAGAGTTCATCGTATCGGGAAGTGCAGATAAGACGGTGAGACTATGGGACGTCAAGACAGGTACCTGTAAGACCATGAGTGGTCACACTAGTTATGTATATGCTGTGGCTATATCCAGTGATTCAGAGTTCATCGTATCGGGAAGTGCAGATTAGACGGTGAGACTATGGGACGTCAAGACAGGTACCTGTAAGACCATGAGTGGTCACACTAGTCATGTATATGCTGTGGCTATATCCAGTGATTCAGAGTTCATCGTATCGGGAAGTAGAGATAATACGGTGAGACTATGGGACGTCAAGACAGGTACCTGTAAGACCATGAGTGGTCACACTAGTCATGTATATGCTGTGGCTATATCCAGTAATTCAGAGTTCATCGTATCGGGAAGTGCAGATTAGACGGTGAGACTATGGGACGTCAAGACAGGTACCTGTAAGACCATGAGTGGTCACACACATTATGTATATGCTGTGGCTATATCCAGTGATTCAGAGTTCATCGTATCGGGAAGTGCAGATTAGACGGTGAGACTATGGGACGTCAAGACAGGTACCTGTAAGACCATGAGTGGTCACACACTAGTTAGGTATTATCTGTGGCTATATCCAGTAATTCAGAGTTCATCGTATCGGGAAGTGCAGATTAGACGGTGAGACTATGGGACGTCAAGACAGGTACCTGTAAGACCATGAGTGGTCACACTAGTCATGTATATGCTGTGGCTATATCCAGTAATTCAGATTTCATCGTATCGGGAAGTGCAGATTAGACGGTGAGACTATGGGACGTCAAGACAGGTACCTGTAAGACCATGAGTGGTCACACAGACTGAGTATATGCTGTGGCTATATCCAGTGATTCAGAGTTCATCGTATCGGGAAGTGGAGATAAGACGGTGAGACTATGGGACGTCAAGACAGGTACCTGTAAGACCATGAGTGGTCACACTAGTCATGTATATGCTGTGGCTATATCCAGTAATTCAGATTTCATCGTATCGGGAAGTTATGATAAGACGGTGAGACTATGGGACGTCAAGACAGGTACCTGTAAGACCATGAGTGGTCACACTAGTTATGTATATGCTGTGGCTATATCCAGTGATTCAGAGTTCATCGTATCGGGAAGTGCAGATTAGACGGTGAGACTATGGGACGTCAAGACAGGTACCTGTAAGACCATGAGTGGTCACACTAGTAATGTATATGCTGTGGCTATATCCAGTAATTCAGAGTTCATCGTATCGGGAAGTGCAGATTAGACGGTGAGACTATGGGACGTCAAGACAGGTACCTGTAAGATCATGAGTGGTCACACTAGTCATGTATATGCTGTGGCTATATCCAGTAATTCAGATTTCATCGTATCGGGAAGTGCAGATTAGACGGTGAGACTATGGGACGTCAAGACAGGTACCTGTAAGACCATGAGTGGTCACACTAGTCATGTATATGCTGTGGCTATATCCAGTAATTCAGAGTTCATCGTATCGGGAAGTGCAGATAAGACGGTGAGACTATGGGACGTCAAGACAGGTACCTGTAAGACCATGAGTGGTCACACTAGTTATGTATATGCTGTGGCTATATCCAGTGATTCAGAGTTCATCGTATCGGGAAGTGCAGATTAGACGGTGAGACTATGGGACGTCAAGACAGGTACCTGTAAGACCATGAGTGGTCACACTAGTCATGTATATGCTGTGGCTATATCCAGTGATTCAGAGTTCATCGTATCGGGAAGTAGAGATAATACGGTGAGACTATGGGACGTCAAGACAGGTACCTGTAAGACCATGAGTGGTCACACTAGTCATGTATATGCTGTGGCTATATCCAGTGATTCAGAGTTCATCGTATCGGGAAGTGCAGATTAGACGGTGAGACTATGGGACGTCAAGACAGGTACCTGTAAGACCATGAGTGGTCACACACATTATGTATATGCTGTGGCTATATCCAGTGATTCAGAGTTCATCGTATCGGGAAGTGCAGATTAGACGGTGAGACTATGGGACGTCAAGACAGGTACCTGTAAGACCATGAGTGGTCACACACTAGTTAGGTATTATCTGTGGCTATATCCAGTAATTCAGAGTTCATCGTATCGGGAAGTGCAGATTAGACGGTGAGACTATGGGACGTCAAGACAGGTACCTGTAAGACCATGAGTGGTCACACTAGTCATGTATATGCTGTGGCTATATCCAGTAATTCAGATTTCATCGTATCGGGAAGTGCAGATTAGACGGTGAGACTATGGGACGTCAAGACAGGTACCTGTAAGACCATGAGTGGTCACACTAGTCATGTATATGCTGTGGCTATATCCAGTAATTCAGAGTTCATCGTATCGGGAAGTGCAGATTAGACGGTGAGACTATGGGACGTCAAGACAGGTACCTGTAAGACCATGAGTGGTCACACTAGTTAGGTATTATCTGTGGCTATATCCAGTGATTCAGAGTTCATCGTATCGGGAAGTGCAGATTAGACGGTGAGACTATGGGACGTCAAGACAGGTACCTGTAAGACCATGAGTGGTCACACTAGTTAGGTATTATCTGTGGCTATATCCAGTAATTCAGAGTTCATCGTATCGGGAAGTCATGATTATACGGTGAGACTATGGGACGTCAAGACAGGTACCTGTAAGACCATGAGTGGTCACACACATTATGTATATGCAGTGGCTATATCCAGTAATTCAGAGTTCATCGTATCGGGAAGTCATGATTATACGGTGAGACTATGGGACGTCAAGACAGGTACCTGTAAGACCATGAGTGGTCACACACATTATGTATATGCTGTGGCTATATCCAGTAATTCAGAGTTCATCGTATCGGGAAGTGCAGATTAGACGGTGAGACTATGGGACGTCAAGACAGGTACCTGTAAGACCATGAGTGGTCACACTAGTTAGGTATTATCTGTGGCTATATCCAGTAATTCAGAGTTCATCGTATCGGGAAGTTATGATTATACGGTGAGACTATGGGACGTCAAGACAGGTACCTGTAAGACCATGAGTGGTCACACTAGTTATGTATATGCTGTGGCTATATCCAGTAATTCAGAGTTCATCGTATCGGGAAGTTATGATAAGACGGTGAGACTATGGGACGTCAAGACAGGTACCTGTAAGACCATGAGTGGTCACACTAGTCATGTATATGCTGTGGCTATATCCAGTAATTCAGAGTTCATCGTATCGGGAAGTCATGATTATACGGTGAGACTATGGGACGTCAAGACAGGTACCTGTAAGACCATGAGTGGTCACACACATTATGTATATGCTGTGGCTATATCCAGTGATTCAGAGTTCATCGTATCGGGAAGTGCAGATTAGACGGTGAGACTATGGGACGTCAAGACAGGTACCTGTAAGACCATGAGTGGTCACACTAGTAATGTATCAGCTGTGGCTATATCCAGTAATTCAGAGTTCATCGTATCGGGAAGTGCAGATTAGACGGTGAGACTATGGGACGTCAAGACAGGTACCTGTAAGACCATGAGTGGTCACACACTAGTTAGGTATTATCTGTGGCTATATCCAGTAATTCAGAGTTCATCGTATCGGGAAGTGCAGATTAGACGGTGAGACTATGGGACGTCAAGACAGGTACCTGTAAGACCATGAGTGGTCACACTAGTCATGTATATGCTGTGGCTATATCCAGTAATTCAGATTTCATCGTATCGGGAAGTCATGATTAGACGGTGAGACTATGGGACGTCAAGACAGGTACCTGTAAGACCATGAGTGGTCACACTAATTCTGTATATGCTGTGGCTATATCCAGTGATTCAGAGTTCATCGTATCGGGAAGTGCAGATTAGACGGTGAGACTATGGGACGTCAAGACAGGTACCTGTAAGACCATGAGTGGTCACACTAGTCATGTATATGCTGTGGCTATATCCAGTAATTCAGAGTTCATCGTATCGGGAAGTGCAGATTATACGGTGAGACTATGGGACGTCAAGACAGGTACCTGTAAGACCATGAGTGGTCACACTAGTCATGTATATGCTGTGGCTATATCCAGTAATTCAGATTTCATCGTATCGGGAAGTCATGATTAGACGGTGAGACTATGGGACGTCAAGACAGGTACCTGTAAGACCATGAGTGGTCACACTAGTTATGTATATGCTGTGGCTATATCCAGTAATTCAGAGTTCATCGTATCGGGAAGTCATGATTATACGGTGAGACTATGGGACGTCAAGACAGGTACCTGTAAGACCATGAGTGGTCACACACATTATGTATATGCAGTGGCTATATCCAGTAATTCAGAGTTCATCGTATCGGGAAGTTATGATTATACGGTGAGACTATGGGACGTCAAGACAGGTACCTGTAAGACCATGAGTGGTCACACTAGTTATGTATATGCTGTGGCTATATCCAGTAATTCAGAGTTCATCGTATCGGGAAGTGCAGATTAGACGGTGAGACTATGGGACGTCAAGACAGGTACCTGTAAGACCATGAGTGGTCACACTAGTTAGGTATTATCTGTGGCTATATCCAGTGATTCAGAGTTCATCGTATCGGGAAGTGCAGATTAGACGGTGAGACTATGGGACGTCAAGACAGGTACCTGTAAGACCATGAGTGGTCACACTAGTTATGTATATGCTGTGGCTATATCCAGT
Organism: Loxodes magnus; assembly: GCA_946699065.1. Classification (NCBI taxonomy): domain Eukaryota; phylum Ciliophora; class Karyorelictea; order Loxodida; family Loxodidae; genus Loxodes; species Loxodes magnus. The sequence continues at coordinate 6,783 of CAMPDV010002395.1, forward strand.
AATTCAGAGTTCATCGTATCGGGAAGTTATGATAAGACGGTGAGACTATGGGACGTCAAGACAGGTACCTGTAAGACCATGAGTGGTCACACTAGTCATGTATATGCTGTGGCTATATCCAGTGATTCAGAGTTCATCGTATCGGGAAGTCATGATTATACGGTGAGACTATGGGACGTCAAGACAGGTACCTGTAAGACCATGAGTGGTCACACACATTATGTATATGCTGTGGCTATATCCAGTGATTCAGAGTTCATCGTATCGGGAAGTAGAGATTATACGGTGAGACTATGGAACGTCAAGACAGGTACCTGTAAGACCATGAGTGGTCACACTAGTCATGTATATGCTGTGACTATATCCAGTAATTCAGAGTTCATCGTATCGGGAAGTGCAGATTAGACGGTGAGACTATGGGACGTCAAGACAGGTACCTGTAAGACCATGAGTGGTCACACTAGTAATGTATATGCTGTGGCTATATCCAGTAATTCAGAGTTCATCGTATCGGGAAGTGGAGATTATACGGTGAGACTATGGGACGTCAAGACAGGTACCTGTAAGACCATGAGTGGTCACACTAGTTAGGTATTATCTGTGGCTATATCCAGTAATTAAGAGTTCATCGTATCGGGAAGTGCAGATTAGACGGTGAGACTATGGGACGTCAAGACAGGTACCTGTAAGACCATGAGTGGTCACACTAGTTATGTATTATCTGTGGCTATATCCAGTAATTCAGAGTTCATCGTATCGGGAAGTGCAGATTAGACGGTGAGACTATGGGACGTCAAGACAGGTACCTGTAAGACCATGAGTGGTCACACTAGTCATGTATATGCTGTGGCTATATCCAGTAATTCAGATTTCATCGTATCGGGAAGTCATGATTAGACGGTGAGACTATGGGACGTCAAGACAGGTACCTGTAAGACCATGAGTGGTCACACACATTATGTATATGCAGTGGCTATATCCAGTAATTCAGAGTTCATCGTATCGGGAAGTTATGATTATACGGTGAGACTATGGGACGTCAAGACAGGTACCTGTAAGACCATGAGTGGTCACACTAGTTATGTATATGCTGTGGCTATATCCAGTAATTCAGAGTTCATCGTATCGGGAAGTGCAGATTAGACGGTGAGACTATGGGACGTCAAGACAGGTACCTGTAAGACCATGAGTGGTCACACTAGTTATGTATATGCTGTGGCTATATCCAGTGATTCAGAGTTCATCGTATCGGGAAGTCATGATTATACGGTGAGACTATGGGACGTCAAGACAGGTACCTGTAAGACCATGAGTGGTCACACTAGTTATGTATATGCTGTGGCTATATCCAGTAATTCAGAGTTCATCGTATCGGGAAGTTATGATAAGACGGTGAGACTATGGGACGTCAAGACAGGTACCTGTAAGACCATGAGTGGTCACACTAGTCATGTATATGCTGTGGCTATATCCAGTAATTCAGAGTTCATCGTATCGGGAAGTCATGATTATACGGTGAGACTATGGGACGTCAAGACAGGTACCTGTAAGACCATGAGTGGTCACACTAGTCATGTATATGCTGTGGCTATATCCAGTAATTCAGAGTTCATCGTATCGGGAAGTGCAGATAAGACGGTGAGACTATGGGACGTCAAGACAGGTACCTGTAAGACCATGAGTGGTCACACTAGTTATGTATATGCTGTGGCTATATCCAGTAATTCAGAGTTCATCGTATCGGGAAGTGCAGATTAGACGGTGAGACTATGGGACGTCAAGACAGGTACCTGTAAGACCATGAGTGGTCACACTAGTCATGTATATGCTGTGGCTATATCCAGTAATTCAGAGTTCATCGTATCGGGAAGTGCAGATTAGACGGTGAGACTATGGGACGTCAAGACAGGTACCTGTAAGACCATGAGTGGTCACACACATTATGTATATGCTGTGGCTATATCCAGTGATTCAGAGTTCATCGTATCGGGAAGTGCAGATTAGACGGTGAGACTATGGGACGTCAAGACAGGTACCTGTAAGACCATGAGTGGTCACACACTAGTTAGGTATTATCTGTGGCTATATCCAGTAATTCAGAGTTCATCGTATCGGGAAGTGCAGATTAGACGGTGAGACTATGGGACGTCAAGACAGGTACCTGTAAGACCATGAGTGGTCACACTAGTCATGTATATGCTGTGGCTATATCCAGTAATTCAGATTTCATCGTATCGGGAAGTCATGATTAGACGGTGAGACTATGGGACGTCAAGACAGGTACCTGTAAGACCATGAGTGGTCACACTAATTCTGTATATGCTGTGGCTATATCCAGTGATTCAGAGTTCATCGTATCGGGAAGTGCAGATTAGACGGTGAGACTATGGGACGTCAAGACAGGTACCTGTAAGACCATGAGTGGTCACACTAGTCATGTATATGCTGTGGCTATATCCAGTAATTCAGAGTTCATCGTATCGGGAAGTGCAGATTAGACGGTGAGACTATGGGACGTCAAGACAGGTACCTGTAAGACCATGAGTGGTCACACTAGTTATGTATATGCTGTGGCTATATCCAGTAATTCAGAGTTCATCGTATCGGGAAGTCATGATTATACGGTGAGACTATGGGACGTCAAGACAGGTACCTGTAAGACCATGAGTGGTCACACTAGTTATGTATATGCTGTGGCTATATCCAGTAATTCAGAGTTCATCGTATCGGGAAGTCATGATTATACGGTGAGACTATGGGACGTCAAGACAGGTACCTGTAAGACCATGAGTGGTCACACTAGTTATGTATTAGCTGTGGCTATATCCAGTGATTCAGAGTTCATCGTATCGGGAAGTTATGATTATACGGTGAGACTATGGGACGTCAAGACAGGTACCTGTAAGACCATGAGTGGTCACACTAGTTATGTATATGCTGTGGCTATATCCAGTAATTCAGAGTTCATCGTATCGGGAAGTGCAGATTAGACGGTGAGACTATGGGACGTCAAGACAGGTACCTGTAAGACCATGAGTGGTCACACTAGTTAGGTATTATCTGTAGCTATATCCAGTGATTCAGAGTTCATCGTATCGGGAAGTGCAGATTAGACGGTGAGACTATGGGACGTCAAGACAGGTACCTGTAAGACCATGAGTGGTCACACTAGTTATGTATATGCTGTGGCTATATCCAGTAATTCAGAGTTCATCGTATCGGGAAGTTATGATAAGACGGTGAGACTATGGGACGTCAAGACAGGTACCTGTAAGACCATGAGTGGTCACACTAGTCATGTATATGCTGTGGCTATATCCAGTAATTCAGAGTTCATCGTATCGGGAAGTCATGATTATACGGTGAGACTATGGGACGTCAAGACAGGTACCTGTAAGACCATGAGTGGTCACACTTGTTGAGTATCATCTGTGGCTATATCCAGTGATTCAGAGTTCATCGTATCGGGAAGTGGAGATAAGACGGTGAGACTATGGGACGTCAAGACAGGTACCTGTAAGACCATGAGTGGTCACACTAGTTATGTATATGCTGTGACTATATCCAGTGATTCAGAGTTCATCGTATCGGGAAGTGCAGATTAGACGGTGAGACTATGGGACGTCAAGACAGGTACCTGTAAGACCATGAGTGGTCACACTAGTAATGTATATGCTGTGGCTATATCCAGTAATTCAGAGTTCATCGTATCGGGAAGTGCAGATTAGACGGTGAGACTATGGGACGTCAAGACAGGTACCTGTAAGACCATGAGTGGTCACACACATTATGTATATGCTGTGGCTATATCCAGTGATTCAGAGTTCATCGTATCGGGAAGTGCAGATTAGACGGTGAGACTATGGGACGTCAAGACAGGTACCTGTAAGACCATGAGTGGTCACACACATTATGTATATGCTGTGGCTATATCCAGTGATTCAGAGTTCATCGTATCGGGAAGTGCAGATTAGACGGTGAGACTATGGGACGTCAAGACAGGTACCTGTAAGACCATGAGTGGTCACACACTAGTTAGGTATTATCTGTGGCTATATCCAGTAATTCAGAGTTCATCGTATCGGGAAGTGCAGATTAGACGGTGAGACTATGGGACGTCAAGACAGGTACCTGTAAGACCATGAGTGGTCACACTAGTCATGTATATGCTGTGGCTATATCCAGTAATTCAGATTTCATCGTATCGGGAAGTCATGATTAGACGGTGAGACTATGGGACGTCAAGACAGGTACCTGTAAGACCATGAGTGGTCACACTAGTTATGTATATGCTGTGGCTATATCCAGTAATTCAGAGTTCATCGTATCGGGAAGTCATGATTAGACGGTGAGACTATGGGACGTCAAGACAGGTACCTGTAAGACCATGAGTGGTCACACTAGTCATGTATATGCTGTGGCTATATCCAGTAATTCAGAGTTCATCGTATCGGGAAGTGCAGATTAGACGGTGAGACTATGGGACGTCAAGACAGGTACCTGTAAGACCATGAGTGGTCACACTAGTCATGTATATGCTGTGGCTATATCCAGTAATTCAGATTTCATCGTATCGGGAAGTCATGATTAGACGGTGAGACTATGGGACGTCAAGACAGGTACCTGTAAGACCATGAGTGGTCACACTAGTTATGTATATGCTGTGGCTATATCCAGTAATTCAGAGTTCATCGTATCGGGAAGTCATGATTATACGGTGAGACTATGGGACGTCAAGACAGGTACCTGTAAGACCATGAGTGGTCACACACATTATGTATATGCAGTGGCTATATCCAGTAATTCAGAGTTCATCGTATCGGGAAGTTATGATTATACGGTGAGACTATGGGACGTCAAGACAGGTACCTGTAAGACCATGAGTGGTCACACTAGTTAGGTATTATCTGTAGCTATATCCAGTGATTCAGAGTTCATCGTATCGGGAAGTGCAGATTAGACGGTGAGACTATGGGACGTCAAGACAGGTACCTGTAAGACCATGAGTGGTCACACTAGTTATGTATATGCTGTGGCTATATCCAGTAATTCAGAGTTCATCGTATCGGGAAGTTATGATAAGACGGTGAGACTATGGGACGTCAAGACAGGTACCTGTAAGACCATGAGTGGTCACACTAGTCATGTATATGCTGTGGCTATATCCAGTAATTCAGAGTTCATCGTATCGGGAAGTCATGATTATACGGTGAGACTATGGGACGTCAAGACAGGTACCTGTAAGACCATGAGTGGTCACACTTGTTGAGTATCATCTGTGGCTATATCCAGTGATTCAGAGTTCATCGTATCGGGAAGTGGAGATAAGACGGTGAGACTATGGGACGTCAAGACAGGTACCTGTAAGACCATGAGTGGTCACACTAGTTATGTATATGCTGTGACTATATCCAGTGATTCAGAGTTCATCGTATCGGGAAGTGCAGATTAGACGGTGAGACTATGGGACGTCAAGACAGGTACCTGTAAGACCATGAGTGGTCACACTAGTAATGTATATGCTGTGGCTATATCCAGTAATTCAGAGTTCATCGTATCGGGAAGTGCAGATTAGACGGTGAGACTATGGGACGTCAAGACAGGTACCTGTAAGACCATGAGTGGTCACACACATTATGTATATGCTGTGGCTATATCCAGTGATTCAGAGTTCATCGTATCGGGAAGTGCAGATTAGACGGTGAGACTATGGGACGTCAAGACAGGTACCTGTAAGACCATGAGTGGTCACACACATTATGTATATGCTGTGGCTATATCCAGTGATTCAGAGTTCATCGTATCGGGAAGTGCAGATTAGACGGTGAGACTATGGGACGTCAAGACAGGTACCTGTAAGACCATGAGTGGTCACACACTAGTTAGGTATTATCTGTGGCTATATCCAGTAATTCAGAGTTCATCGTATCGGGAAGTGCAGATTAGACGGTGAGACTATGGGACGTCAAGACAGGTACCTGTAAGACCATGAGTGGTCACACTAGTTATGTATATGCTGTGGCTATATCCAGTAATTCAGAGTTCATCGTATCGGGAAGTCATGATTAGACGGTGAGACTATGGGACGTCAAGACAGGTACCTGTAAGACCATGAGTGGTCACACTAGTCATGTATATGCTGTGGCTATATCCAGTAATTCAGAGTTCATCGTATCGGGAAGTGCAGATTAGACGGTGAGACTATGGGACGTCAAGACAGGTACCTGTAAGACCATGAGTGGTCACACTAGTCATGTATATGCTGTGGCTATATCCAGTAATTCAGATTTCATCGTATCGGGAAGTCATGATTAGACGGTGAGACTATGGGACGTCAAGACAGGTACCTGTAAGACCATGAGTGGTCACACTAGTTATGTATATGCTGTGGCTATATCCAGTAATTCAGAGTTCATCGTATCGGGAAGTCATGATTATACGGTGAGACTATGGGACGTCAAGACAGGTACCTGTAAGACCATGAGTGGTCACACACATTATGTATATGCAGTGGCTATATCCAGTAATTCAGAGTTCATCGTATCGGGAAGTTATGATTATACGGTGAGACTATGGGACGTCAAGACAGGTACCTGTAAGACCATGAGTGGTCACACTAGTTAGGTATTATCTGTAGCTATATCCAGTGATTCAGAGTTCATCGTATCGGGAAGTGCAGATTAGACGGTGAGACTATGGGACGTCAAGACAGGTACCTGTAAGACCATGAGTGGTCACACTAGTTATGTATATGCTGTGGCTATATCCAGTAATTCAGAGTTCATCGTATCGGGAAGTTATGATAAGACGGTGAGACTATGGGACGTCAAGACAGGTACCTGTAAGACCATGAGTGGTCACACTAGTCATGTATATGCTGTGGCTATATCCAGTAATTCAGAGTTCATCGTATCGGGAAGTCATGATTATACGGTGAGACTATGGGACGTCAAGACAGGTACCTGTAAGACCATGAGTGGTCACACTTGTTGAGTATCATCTGTGGCTATATCCAGTGATTCAGAGTTCATCGTATCGGGAAGTGGAGATAAGACGGTGAGACTATGGGACGTCAAGACAGGTACCTGTAAGACCATGAGTGGTCACACTAGTTATGTATATGCTGTGACTATATCCAGTGATTCAGAGTTCATCGTATCGGGAAGTGCAGATTAGACGGTGAGACTATGGGACGTCAAGACAGGTACCTGTAAGACCATGAGTGGTCACACTAGTAATGTATATGCTGTGGCTATATCCAGTAATTCAGAGTTCATCGTATCGGGAAGTGCAGATTAGACGGTGAGACTATGGGACGTCAAGACAGGTACCTGTAAGACCATGAGTGGTCACACACATTATGTATATGCTGTGGCTATATCCAGTGATTCAGAGTTCATCGTATCGGGAAGTGCAGATTAGACGGTGAGACTATGGGACGTCAAGACAGGTACCTGTAAGACCATGAGTGGTCACACACATTATGTATATGCTGTGGCTATATCCAGTGATTCAGAGTTCATCGTATCGGGAAGTGCAGATTAGACGGTGAGACTATGGGACGTCAAGACAGGTACCTGTAAGACCATGAGTGGTCACACACTAGTTAGGTATTATCTGTGGCTATATCCAGTAATTCAGAGTTCATCGTATCGGGAAGTGCAGATTAGACGGTGAGACTATGGGACGTCAAGACAGGTACCTGTAAGACCATGAGTGGTCACACTAGTTATGTATATGCTGTGGCTATATCCAGTAATTCAGAGTTCATCGTATCGGGAAGTGCAGATTAGACGGTGAGACTATGGGACGTCAAGACAGGTACCTGTAAGACCATGAGTGGTCACACTAGTCATGTATATGCTGTGGCTATATCCAGTAATTCAGATTTCATCGTATCGGGAAGTCATGATTAGACGGTGAGACTATGGGACGTCAAGACAGGTACCTGTAAGACCATGAGTGGTCACACTAGTTATGTATATGCTGTGGCTATATCCAGTGATTCAGAGTTCATCGTATCGGGAAGTCATGATTAGACGGTGAGACTATGGGACGTCAAGACAGGTACCTGTAAGACCATGAGTGGTCACACTAGTCATGTATATGCTGTGGCTATATCCAGTAATTCAGAGTTCATCGTATCGGGAAGTGCAGATTAGACGGTGAGACTATGGGACGTCAAGACAGGTACCTGTAAGACCATGAGTGGTCACACTAGTCATGTATATGCTGTGGCTATATCCAGTAATTCAGATTTCATCGTATCGGGAAGTCATGATTAGACGGTGAGACTATGGGACGTCAAGACAGGTACCTGTAAGACCATGAGTGGTCACACTAGTTATGTATATGCTGTGGCTATATCCAGTAATTCAGAGTTCATCGTATCGGGAAGTGCAGATTAGACGGTGAGACTATGGGACGTCAAGACAGGTACCTGTAAGACCATGAGTGGTCACACTAGTTATGTATATGCTGTGGCTATATCCAGTAATTCAGAGTTCATCGTATCGGGAAGTGCAGATTAGACGGTGAGACTATGGGACGTCAAGACAGGTACCTGTAAGACCATGAGTGGTCACACTAGTCATGTATATGCTGTGGCTATATCCAGTAATTCAGATTTCATCGTATCGGGAAGTGCAGATTAGACGGTGAGACTATGGGACGTCAAGACAGGTACCTGTAAGACCATGAGTGGTCACACTAGTAATGTATATGCTGTGGCTATATCCAGTAATTCAGAGTTCATCGTATCGGGAAGTTATGATAAGACGGTGAGACTATGGGACGTCAAGACAGGTACCTGTAAGACCATGAGTGGTCACACACATTATGTATATGCAGTGGCTATATCCAGTAATTCAGAGTTCATCGTATCGGGAAGTTATGATTATACGGTGAGACTATGGGACGTCAAGACAGGTACCTGTAAGACCATGAGTGGTCACACTAGTTATGTATATGCTGTGGCTATATCCAGTAATTCAGAGTTCATCGTATCGGGAAGTGCAGATTAGACGGTGAGACTATGGGACGTCAAGACAGGTACCTGTAAGACCATGAGTGGTCACACTAGTTATGTATATGCTGTGGCTATATCCAGTAATTCAGAGTTCATCGTATCGGGAAGTTATGATAAGACGGTGAGACTATGGGACGTCAAGACAGGTACCTGTAAGACCATGAGTGGTCACACTAGTCATGTATATGCTGTGGCTATATCCAGTAATTCAGATTTCATCGTATCGGGAAGTCATGATTAGACGGTGAGACTATGGGACGTCAAGACAGGTACCTGTAAGACCATGAGTGGTCACACTAGTTATGTATATGCTGTGGCTATATCCAGTAATTCAGAGTTCATCGTATCGGGAAGTGCAGATTAGACGGTGAGACTATGGGACGTCAAGACAGGTACCTGTAAGACCATGAGTGGTCACACTAGTCATGTATATGCTGTGGCTATATCCAGTAATTCAGAGTTCATCGTATCGGGAAGTGCAGATTAGACGGTGAGACTATGGGACGTCAAGACAGGTACCTGTAAGACCATGAGTGGTCACACTAGTCATGTATATGCTGTGGCTATATCCAGTAATTCAGATTTCATCGTATCGGGAAGTCATGATTAGACGGTGAGACTATGGGACGTCAAGACAGGTACCTGTAAGACCATGAGTGGTCACACTAGTAATGTATATGCTGTGGCTATATCCAGTAATTCAGAGTTCATCGTATCGGGAAGTGCAGATTAGACGGTGAGACTATGGGACGTCAAGACAGGTACCTGTAAGACCATGAGTGGTCACACACATTATGTATATGCTGTGGCTATATCCAGTGATTCAGAGTTCATCGTATCGGGAAGTGCAGATTAGACGGTGAGACTATGGGACGTCAAGACAGGTACCTGTAAGACCATGAGTGGTCACACACATTATGTATATGCTGTGGCTATATCCAGTGATTCAGAGTTCATCGTATCGGGAAGTGCAGATTAGACGGTGAGACTATGGGACGTCAAGACAGGTACCTGTAAGACCATGAGTGGTCACACACTAGTTAGGTATTATCTGTGGCTATATCCAGTAATTCAGAGTTCATCGTATCGGGAAGTGCAGATTAGACGGTGAGACTATGGGACGTCAAGACAGGTACCTGTAAGACCATGAGTGGTCACACTAGTTCTGTATATGCTGTGGCTATATCCAGTGATTCAGAGTTCATCGTATCGGGAAGTAGAGATTAGACGGTGAGACTATGGGACGTCAAGACAGGTACCTGTAAGACCATGAGTGGTCACACTAGTTATGTATATGCTGTGGCTATATCCAGTAATTCAGAGTTCATCGTATCGGGAAGTGCAGATTAGACGGTGAGACTATGGGACGTCAAGACAGGTACCTGTAAGACCATGAGTGGTCACACTAGTCATGTATATGCTGTGGCTATATCCAGTAATTCAGATTTCATCGTATCGGGAAGTGCAGATTAGACGGTGAGACTATGGGACGTCAAGACAGGTACCTGTAAGACCATGAGTGGTCACACTAGTAATGTATATGCTGTGGCTATATCCAGTAATTCAGAGTTCATCGTATCGGGAAGTTATGATAAGACGGTGAGACTATGGGACGTCAAGACAGGTACCTGTAAGACCATGAGTGGTCACACACATTATGTATATGCAGTGGCTATATCCAGTAATTCAGAGTTCATCGTATCGGGAAGTTATGATTATACGGTGAGACTATGGGACGTCAAGACAGGTACCTGTAAGACCATGAGTGGTCACACTAGTTATGTATATGCTGTGGCTATATCCAGTAATTCAGAGTTCATCGTATCGGGAAGTGCAGATTAGACGGTGAGACTATGGGACGTCAAGACAGGTACCTGTAAGACCATGAGTGGTCACACTAGTTATGTATATGCTGTGGCTATATCCAGTAATTCAGAGTTCATCGTATCGGGAAGTGCAGATTAGACGGTGAGACTATGGGACGTCAAGACAGGTACCTGTAAGACCATGAGTGGTCACACTAGTCATGTATATGCTGTGGCTATATCCAGTAATTCAGAGTTCATCGTATCGGGAAGTCATGATTAGACGGTGAGACTATGGGACGTCAAGACAGGTACCTGTAAGACCATGAGTGGTCACACTAGTTATGTATATGCTGTGGCTATATCCAGTAATTCAGAGTTCATCGTATCGGGAAGTGCAGATTAGACGGTGAGACTATGGGACGTCAAGACAGGTACCTGTAAGACCATGAGTGGTCACACTAGTCATGTATATGCTGTGGCTATATCCAGTAATTCAGAGTTCATCGTATCGGGAAGTGCAGATTAGACGGTGAGACTATGGGACGTCAAGACAGGTACCTGTAAGACCATGAGTGGTCACACTAGTCATGTATATGCTGTGGCTATATCCAGTAATTCAGATTTCATCGTATCGGGAAGTCATGATTAGACGGTGAGACTATGGGACGTCAAGACAGGTACCTGTAAGACCATGAGTGGTCACACTAGTTATGTATATGCTGTGGCTATATCCAGTAATTCAGAGTTCATCGTATCGGGAAGTTATGATAAGACGGTGAGACTATGGGACGTCAAGACAGGTACCTGTAAGACCATGAGTGGTCACACACATTATGTATATGCAGTGGCTATATCCAGTAATTCAGAGTTCATCGTATCGGGAAGTTATGATTATACGGTGAGACTATGGGACGTCAAGACAGGTACCTGTAAGACCATGAGTGGTCACACTAGTTATGTATATGCTGTGGCTATATCCAGTAATTCAGAGTTCATCGTATCGGGAAGTGGAGATAAGACGGTGAGACTATGGGACGTCAAGACAGGTACCTGTAAGACCATGAGTGGTCACACTAGTTATGTATATGCTGTGGCTATATCCAGTGATTCAGAGTTCATCGTATCGGGAAGTGCAGATAAGACGGTGAGACTATGGGACGTCAAGACAGGTACCTGTAAGACCATGAGTGGTCACACACATTATGTATATGCTGTGGCTATATCCAGTGATTCAGAGTTCATCGTATCGGGAAGTGCAGATTAGACGGTGAGACTATGGGACGTCAAGACAGGTACCTGTAAGACCATGAGTGGTCACACTAGTTATGTATATGCTGTGGCTATATCCAGTGATTCAGAGTTCATCGTATCGGGAAGTGCAGATTAGACGGTGAGACTATGGGACGTCAAGACAGGTACCTGTAAGACCATGAGTGGTCACACTAGTCATGTATATGCTGTGGCTATATCCAGTAATTCAGATTTCATCGTATCGGGAAGTCATGATTAGACGGTGAGACTATGGGACGTCAAGACAGGTACCTGTAAGACCATGAGTGGTCACACACATTATGTATATGCTGTGGCTATATCCAGTGATTCAGAGTTCATCGTATCGGGAAGTGCAGATTAGACGGTGAGACTATGGGACGTCAAGACAGGTACCTGTAAGACCATGAGTGGTCACACACTAGTTAGGTATTATCTGTGGCTATATCCAGTAATTCAGAGTTCATCGTATCGGGAAGTGCAGATTAGACGGTGAGACTATGGGACGTCAAGACAGGTACCTGTAAGACCATGAGTGGTCACACACTAGTTAGGTATTATCTGTGGCTATATCCAGTAATTCAGAGTTCATCGTATCGGGAAGTGCAGATTAGACGGTGAGACTATGGGACGTCAAGACAGGTACCTGTAAGACCATGAGTGGTCACACTAATTCTGTATATGCTGTGGCTATATCCAGTGATTCAGAGTTCATCGTATCGGGAAGTGCAGATTAGACGGTGAGACTATGGGACGTCAAGACAGGTACCTGTAAGACCATGAGTGGTCACACTAGTCATGTATATGCTGTGGCTATATCCAGTAATTCAGAGTTCATCGTATCGGGAAGTGCAGATTAGACGGTGAGACTATGGGACGTCAAGACAGGTACCTGTAAGACCATGAGTGGTCACACTAGTCATGTATATGCTGTGGCTATATCCAGTAATTCAGATTTCATCGTATCGGGAAGTCATGATTAGACGGTGAGACTATGGGACGTCAAGACAGGTACCTGTAAGACCATGAGTGGTCACACTAGTTATGTATATGCTGTGGCTATATCCAGTAATTCAGAGTTCATCGTATCGGGAAGTCATGATTATACGGTGAGACTATGGGACGTCAAGACAGGTACCTGTAAGACCATGAGTGGTCACACACATTATGTATATGCAGTGGCTATATCCAGTAATTCAGAGTTCATCGTATCGGGAAGTTATGATTATACGGTGAGACTATGGGACGTCAAGACAGGTACCTGTAAGACCATGAGTGGTCACACTAGTTATGTATATGCTGTGGCTATATCCAGTAATTCAGAGTTCATCGTATCGGGAAGTGCAGATTAGACGGTGAGACTATGGGACGTCAAGACAGGTACCTGTAAGACCATGAGTGGTCACACTAGTTATGTATATGCTGTGGCTATATCCAGTAATTCAGAGTTCATCGTATCGGGAAGTGCAGATTAGACGGTGAGACTATGGGACGTCAAGACAGGTACCTGTAAGACCATGAGTGGTCACACTAGTTATGTATATGCTGTGGCTATATCCAGTAATTCAGAGTTCATCGTATCGGGAAGTTATGATAAGACGGTGAGACTATGGGACGTCAAGACAGGTACCTGTAAGACCATGAGTGGTCACACTAGTCATGTATCAGCTGTGGCTATATCCAGTAATTCAGAGTTCATCGTATCGGGAAGTGCAGATTAGACGGTGAGACTATGGGACGTCAAGACAGGTACCTGTAAGACCATGAGTGGTCACACACATTATGTATCAGCTGTGGCTATATCCAGTAATTCAGAGTTCATCGTATCGGGAAGTGCAGATTAGACGGTGAGACTATGGGACGTCAAGACAGGTACCTGTAAGACCATGAGTGGTCACACTAGTAATGTATATGCTGTGGCTATATCCAGTAATTCAGAGTTCATCGTATCGGGAAGTGCAGATTAGACGGTGAGACTATGGGACGTCAAGACAGGTACCTGTAAGACCATGAGTGGTCACACACATTATGTATATGCTGTGGCTATATCCAGTGATTCAGAGTTCATCGTATCGGGAAGTGCAGATTAGACGGTGAGACTATGGGACGTCAAGACAGGTACCTGTAAGACCATGAGTGGTCACACACATTATGTATATGCTGTGGCTATATCCAGTGATTCAGAGTTCATCGTATTGGGAAGTGGAGATTATACGGTGAGACTATGGGACGTCAAGACAGGTACCTGTAAGACCATGAGTGGTCACACTAGTCATGTATATGCTGTGACTATATCCAGTAATTAAGAGTTCATCGTATCGGGAAGTGATGATTAGACGGTGAGACTATGGGACGTCAAGACAGGTACCTGTAAGACCATGAGTGGTCACACACATTATGTATCATCTGTGGCTATATCCAGTAATTCAGAGTTCATCGTATCGGGAAGTGCAGATTAGACGGTGAGACTATGGGACGTCAAGACAGGTACCTGTAAGACCATGAGTGGTCACACACATTATGTATCAGTTGTGGCTATATCCAGTAATTCAGATTTCATCGTATCGGGAAGTCATGATTAGACGGTGAGACTATGGGACGTCAAGACAGGTACCTGTAAGACCATGAGTGGTCACACTAGTTATGTATATGCTGTGGCTATATCCAGTAATTCAGAGTTCATCGTATCGGGAAGTGCAGATTAGACGGTGAGACTATGGGACGTCAAGACAGGTACCTGTAAGACCATGAGTGGTCACACTAGTTATGTATATGCTGTGGCTATATCCAGTAATTCAGAGTTCATCGTATCGGGAAGTGGAGATAATACGGTGAGACTATGGGACGTCAAGACAGGTACCTGTGAGACCATGAGTGGTCACACACATTATGTATATGCTGTGGCTATATCCAGTAATTCAGAGTTCATCGTATCGGGAAGTGCAGATTAGACGGTGAGACTATGGGACGTCAAGACAGGTACCTGTAAGACCATGAGTGGTCACACTAGTCATGTATATGCTGTGGCTATATCCAGTAATTCAGATTTCATCGTATCGGGAAGTTATGATAAGACGGTGAGACTATGGGACGTCAAGACAGGTACCTGTAAGACCATGAGTGGTCACACTAGTAATGTATATGCTGTGGCTATATCCAGTAATTCAGAGTTCATCGTATCGGGAAGTGCAGATAAGACGGTGAGACTATGGGACGTCAAGACAGGTACCTGTAAGACCATGAGTGGTCACACTAGTAATGTATATGCTGTGGCTATATCCAGTAATTCAGAGTTCATCGTATCGGGAAGTGCATATTAGACGGTGAGACTATGGGACGTCAAGACAGGTACCTGTAAGACCATGAGTGGTCACACACATTATGTATCAGCTGTGGCTATATCCAGTGATTCAGAGTTCATCGTATCGGGAAGTGCATATTAGACGGTGAGACTATGGGACGTCAAGACAGGTACCTGTAAGACCATGAGTGGTCACACACATTATGTATCAGCTGTGGCTATATCCAGTAATTCAGAGTTCATCGTATCGGGAAGTTATGATAAGACGGTGAGACTATGGGACGTCAAGACAGGTACCTGTAAGACCATGAGTGGTCACACTAGTCATGTATATGCTGTGGCTATATCCAGTAATTCAGATTTCATCGTATCGGGAAGTTATGATAAGACGGTGAGACTATGGGACGTCAAGACAGGTACCTGTAAGACCATGAGTGGTCACACTAGTCATGTATATGCTGTGGCTATATCCAGTGATTCAGAGTTCATCGTATCGGGAAGTGCATATTAGACGGTGAGACTATGGGACGTCAAGACAGGTACCTGTAAGACCATGAGTGGTCACACTAGTCATGTATATGCTGTGGCTATATCCAGTAATTCAGAGTTCATCGTATCGGGAAGTCATGATTAGACGGTGAGACTATGGGACGTCAAGACAGGTACCTGTAAGACCATGAGTGGTCACACTAGTTATGTATATGCTGTGGCTATATCCAGTAATTCAGAGTTCATCGTATCGGGAAGTCATGATTAGACGGTGAGACTATGGGACGTCAAGACAGGTACCTGTAAGACCATGAGTGGTCACACTAATTCTGTATATGCTGTGGCTATATCCAGTAATTCAGATTTCATCGTATCGGGAAGTCATGATTAGACGGTGAGACTATGGGACGTCAAGACAGGTACCTGTAAGACCATGAGTGGTCACACTAGTTATGTATATGCTGTGGCTATATCCAGTAATTCAGAGTTCATCGTATCGGGAAGTGCAGATTAGACGGTGAGACTATGGGACGTCAAGACAGGTACCTGTAAGACCATGAGTGGTCACACTAGTCATGTATCAGCTGTGGCTATATCCAGTAATTCAGAGTTCATCGTATCGGGAAGTGCAGATTAGACGGTGAGACTATGGGACGTCAAGACAGGTACCTGTAAGACCATGAGTGGTCACACACATTATGTATCAGCTGTGGCTATATCCAGTAATTCAGATTTCATCGTATCGGGAAGTTATGATAAGACGGTGAGACTATGGGACGTCAAGACAGGTACCTGTAAGACCATGAGTGGTCACACTAGTTATGTATATGCTGTGGCTATATCCAGTAATTCAGAGTTCATCGTATCGGGAAGTGCATATTAGACGGTGAGACTATGGGACGTCAAGACAGGTACCTGTAAGACCATGAGTGGTCACACTAGTCATGTATATGCTGTGGCTATATCCAGTAATTCAGATTTCATCGTATCGGGAAGTTATGATAAGACGGTGAGACTATGGGACGTCAAGACAGGTACCTGTAAGACCATGAGTGGTCACACTAGTCATGTATATGCTGTGGCTATATCCAGTGATTCAGAGTTCATCGTATCGGGAAGTGCATATTAGACGGTGAGACTATGGGACGTCAAGACAGGTACCTGTAAGACCATGAGTGGTCACACTAGTCATGTATATGCTGTGGCTATATCCAGTAATTCAGAGTTCATCGTATCGGGAAGTGCATATTAGACGGTGAGACTATGGGACGTCAAGACAGGTACCTGTAAGACCATGAGTGGTCACACTAGTCATGTATATGCTGTGGCTATATCCAGTAATTCAGATTTCATCGTATCGGGAAGTTATGATAAGACGGTGAGACTATGGGACGTCAAGACAGGTACCTGTAAGACCATGAGTGGTCACACACATTATGTATCAGCTGTGGCTATATCCAGTGATTCAGAGTTCATCGTATCGGGAAGTGCATATTAGACGGTGAGACTATGGGACGTCAAGACAGGTACCTGTAAGACCATGAGTGGTCACACTAGTTAGGTATTATCTGTGGCTATATCCAGTGATTCAGAGTTCATCGTATCGGGAAGTGCAGATTAGACGGTGAGACTATGGGACGTCAAGACAGGTACCTGTAAGACCATGAGTGGTCACACACATTATGTATCAGCTGTGGCTATATCCAGTAATTCAGAGTTCATCGTATCGGGAAGTTATGATAAGACGGTGAGACTATTGGACGTCAAGACAGGTACCTGTAAGACCATGAGTGGTCACACTAGTCATGTATATGCTGTGGCTATATCCAGTGATTCAGAGTTCATCGTATCGGGAAGTGGAGATAATACGGTGAGACTATGGGACGTCAAGACAGGTACCTGTGAGACCATGAGTGGTCACACACATTATGTATATGCTGTGGCTATATCCAGTGATTCAGAGTTCATCGTATCGGGAAGTCATGATTAGACGGTGAGACTATGGGACGTCAAGACAGGTACCTGTAAGACCATGAGTGGTCACACTAGTCATGTATATGCTGTGGCTATATCCAGTAATTCAGATTTCATCGTATCGGGAAGTTATGATAAGACGGTGAGACTATGGGACGTCAAGACAGGTACCTGTAAGACCATGAGTGGTCACACTAGTCATGTATATGCTGTGGCTATATCCAGTGATTCAGAGTTCATCGTATCGGGAAGTGCATATTAGACGGTGAGACTATGGGACGTCAAGACAGGTACCTGTAAGACCATGAGTGGTCACACTAGTCATGTATATGCTGTGGCTATATCCAGTAATTCAGAGTTCATCGTATCGGGAAGTGCATATTAGACGGTGAGACTATGGGACGTCAAGACAGGTACCTGTAAGACCATGAGTGGTCACACACATTATGTATCAGCTGTGGCTATATCCAGTAATTCAGAGTTCATCGTATCGGGAAGTGCAGATTAGACGGTGAGACTATGGGACGTCAAGACAGGTACCTGTAAGACCATGAGTGGTCACACACATTATGTATCAGCTGTGGCTATATCCAGTAATTCAGAGTTCATCGTATCGGGAAGTGCAGATTAGACGGTGAGACTATGGGACGTCAAGACAGGTACCTGTGAGACCATGAGTGGTCACACACATTATGTATATGCTGTGGCTATATCCAGTGATTCAGAGTTCATCGTATTGGGAAGTGGAGATTATACGGTGAGACTATGGGACGTCAAGACAGGTACCTGTAAGACCATGAGTGGTCACACTAGTTAGGTATTATCTGTGGCTATATCCAGTGATTCAGAGTTCATCGTATCGGGAAGTGCAGATTAGACGGTGAGACTATGGGACGTCAAGACAGGTACCTGTAAGACCATGAGTGGTCACACACATTATGTATCAGCTGTGGCTATATCCAGTAATTCAGAGTTCATCGTATCGGGAAGTTATGATAAGACGGTGAGACTATGGGACGTCAAGACAGGTACCTGTAAGACCATGAGTGGTCACACTAGTCATGTATATGCTGTGGCTATATCCAGTAATTCAGATTTCATCGTATCGGGAAGTTATGATAAGACGGTGAGACTATGGGACGTCAAGACAGGTACCTGTAAGACCATGAGTGGTCACACTAGTAATGTATATGCTGTGGCTATATCCAGTAATTCAGAGTTCATCGTATCGGGAAGTGCAGATTAGACGGTGAGACTATGGGACGTCAAGACAGGTACCTGTAAGACCATGAGTGGTCACACTAATTCTGTATATGCTGTGGCTATATCCAGTGATTCAGAGTTCATCGTATCGGGAAGTGCAGATTAGACGGTGAGACTATGGGACGTCAAGACAGGTACCTGTGAGACCATGAGTGGTCACACTAGTCATGTATATGCTGTGGCTATATCCAGTGATTCAGAGTTCATCGTATCGGGAAGTGCAGATTAGACGGTGAGACTATGGGACGTCAAGACAGGTACCTGTGAGACCATGAGTGGTCACACTAGTTAGGTATTATCTGTGGCTATATCCAGTGATTCAGAGTTCATCGTATCGGGAAGTGGAGATTAGACGGTGAGACTATGGGACGTCAAGACAGGTACCTGTGAGACCATGAGTGGTCACACACATTATGTATATGCTGTGGCTATATCCAGTGATTCAGAGTTCATCGTATTGGGAAGTGGAGATTATACGGTGAGACTATGGGACGTCAAGACAGGTACCTGTAAGACCATGAGTGGTCACACTAGTTAGGTATTATCTGTGGCTATATCCAGTAATTAAGAGTTCATCGTATCGGGAAGTGCAGATTAGACGGTGAGACTATGGGACGTCAAGACAGGTACCTGTAAGACCATGAGTGGTCACACTAGTTAGGTATTATCTGTGGCTATATCCAGTGATTCAGAGTTCATCGTATCGGGAAGTGCAGATTAGACGGTGAGACTATGGGACGTCAAGACAGGTACCTGTAAGACCATGAGTGGTCACACACATTATGTATCAGCTGTGGCTATATCCAGTAATTCAGAGTTCATCGTATCGGGAAGTTATGATAAGACGGTGAGACTATGGGACGTCAAGACAGGTACCTGTGAGACCATGAGTGGTCACACACATTATGTATATGCTGTGGCTATATCCAGTGATTCAGAGTTCATCGTATCGGGAAGTGCAGATTAGACGGTGAGACTATGGGACGTCAAGACAGGTACCTGTGAGACCATGAGTGGTCACACACATTATGTATATGCTGTGGCTATATCCAGTGATTCAGAGTTCATCGTATCGGGAAGTTATGATAAGACGGTGAGACTATGGGACGTCAAGACAGGTACCTGTAAGACCATGAGTGGTCACACACATTATGTATCAGCTGTGGCTATATCCAGTGATTCAGAGTTCATCGTATTGGGAAGTGGAGATTATACGGTGAGACTATGGGACGTCAAGACAGGTACCTGTAAGACCATGAGTGGTCACACTAGTCATGTATATGCTGTGGCTATATCCAGTGATTCAGAGTTCATCGTATTGGGAAGTGCAGATTAGACGGTGAGACTATGGGACGTCAAGACAGGTACCTGTAAGACCATGAGTGGTCACACACATTATGTATATGCTGTGGCTATATCCAGTGATTCAGAGTTCATCGTATTGGGAAGTGGAGATTATACGGTGAGACTATGGGACGTCAAGACAGGTACCTGTAAGACCATGAGTGGTCACACTAGTCATGTATATGCTGTGGCTATATCCAGTGATTCAGAGTTCATCGTATCGGGAAGTGCAGATTAGACGGTGAGACTATGGGACGTCAAGACAGGTACCTGTAAGACCATGAGTGGTCACACTAGTTAGGTATTATCTGTGGCTATATCCAGTAATTCAGAGTTCATCGTATCGGGAAGTGCAGATAAGACGGTGAGACTATGGGACGTCAAGACAGGTACCTGTAAGACCATGAGTGGTCACACACATTATGTATCAGCTGTGGCTATATCCAGTAATTCAGAGTTCATCGTATCGGGAAGTGCAGATTAGACGGTGAGACTATGGGACGTCAAGACAGGTACCTGTAAGACCATGAGTGGTCACACACATTATGTATCAGCTGTGGCTATATCCAGTAATTCAGAGTTCATCGTATCGGGAAGTTATGATAAGACGGTGAGACTATGGGACGTCAAGACAGGTACCTGTGAGACCATGAGTGGTCACACACATTATGTATATGCTGTGGCTATATCCAGTGATTCAGAGTTCATCGTATCGGGAAGTGCAGATTAGACGGTGAGACTATGGGACGTCAAGACAGGTACCTGTGAGACCATGAGTGGTCACACTAGTTAGGTATTATCTGTGGCTATATCCAGTGATTCAGAGTTCATCGTATCGGGAAGTGCAGATTAGACGGTGAGACTATGGGACGTCAAGACAGGTACCTGTAAGACCATGAGTGGTCACACTAGTAATGTATATGCTGTGGCTATATCCAGTAATTCAGAGTTCATCGTATCGGGAAGTGCAGATTAGACGGTGAGACTATGGGACGTCAAGACAGGTACCTGTAAGACCATGAGTGGTCACACTAGTTATGTATCAGCTGTGGCTATATCCAGTAATTCAGAGTTCATCGTATCGGGAAGTTATGATAAGACGGTGAGACTATGGGACGTCAAGACAGGTACCTGTGAGACCATGAGTGGTCACACACATTATGTATATGCTGTGGCTATATCCAGTGATTCAGAGTTCATCGTATCGGGAAGTGCAGATTAGACGGTGAGACTATGGGACGTCAAGACAGGTACCTGTAAGACCATGAGTGGTCACACTAGTCATGTATATGCTGTGGCTATATCCAGTGATTCAGAGTTCATCGTATCGGGAAGTGCAGATTAGACGGTGAGACTATGGGACGTCAAGACAGGTACCTGTAAGACCATGAGTGGTCACACACATTATGTATATGCAGTGGCTATATCCAGTAATTCAGAGTTCATCGTATCGGGAAGTCATGATTAGACGGTGAGACTATGGGACGTCAAGACAGGTACCTGTAAGACCATGAGTGGTCACACACATTATGTATATGCTGTGGCTATATCCAGTAATTCAGAGTTCATCGTATCGGGAAGTGCAGATTAGACGGTGAGACTATGGGACGTCAAGACAGGTACCTGTAAGACCATGAGTGGTCACACTAGTAATGTATATGCTGTGGCTATATCCAGTGATTCAGAGTTCATCGTATCGGGAAGTGGAGATTAGACGGTGAGACTATGGGACGTCAAGACAGGTACCTGTAAGACCATGAGTGGTCACACACATTATGTATATGCTGTGGCTATATCCAGTGATTCAGAGTTCATCGTATCGGGAAGTGCAGATTAGACGGTGAGACTATGGGACGTCAAGACAGGTACCTGTAAGACCATGAGTGGTCACACACATTATGTATCAGCTGTGGCTATATCCAGTAATTCAGAGTTCATCGTATCGGGAAGTTATGATAAGACGGTGAGACTATGGGACGTCAAGACAGGTACCTGTAAGACCATGAGTGGTCACACTAGTTAGGTATTATCTGTGACTA
This sequence comes from Loxodes magnus, assembly GCA_946699065.1. Lineage (NCBI taxonomy): Eukaryota > Ciliophora > Karyorelictea > Loxodida > Loxodidae > Loxodes > Loxodes magnus. The sequence goes on from CAMPDV010002395.1 coordinate 29,298, forward strand.
TATCCAGTAATTCAGAGTTCATCGTATCGGGAAGTCATGATTAGACGGTGAGACTATGGGACGTCAAGACAGGTACCTGTAAGACCATGAGTGGTCACACACATTATGTATATGCAGTGGCTATATCCAGTGATTCAGAGTTCATCGTATCGGGAAGTGCAGATTAGACGGTGAGACTATGGGACGTCAAGACAGGTACCTGTAAGACCATGAGTGGTCACACTAGTCATGTATATGCTTTGACTATATCCAGTAATTCAGATTTCATCGTATCGGGAAGTGCAGATTAGACGGTGAGACTATGGGACGTCAAGACAGGTACCTGTAAGACCATGAGTGGTCACACACATTATGTATATGCTGTGGCTATATCCAGTGATTCAGAGTTCATCGTATCGGGAAGTGCAGATTAGACGGTGAGACTATGGGACGTCAAGACATGTACTTGAAAGACAATTAGTTGTCTCAGCTACGTTTTTTTGCTGTTTCTTTTGTTTTATATTTCATTGTAAAATAAACTTTTTGAATCTTTTTAATTTACTTTTTTGAATTACTCAAAGTTCCAGCTTCGATTTTTAAGTATGCTCTATTTTTTTTGGTTTAATATTTTATTTTAGAATTTGTTTTCTATCTTTAAATTGATTTTAAATTCTTAATTCATATGCTTTAAATAACTTTTTAATTTTCATTTTAATTGTATCTCATTTAAATTTGATATTTTGATTTTAAAGATGATTGATTGCTAACTTGTAAAAGAGGTTAACTGTTGAACAATTGAACAAGAGAAATTATTAAAATTTAATTTATTTTAAAAAATATTATGAATATGGAATCAATTAAAAGCCTGAATAGATTAAGGAAAAAATTTTTTTTTAATTTTAAAAACATAAAAAATATTTTTGAAATCTTTGCTCAAAAAAAGCTGCATGTCTATGCTTAGTTTATAATTAAATTTATTAAAGATGTATTATTTGTTTAATATAAATTACTGTAAATTTATTTAAATAAAATTCAATAGCGGAAAATACAAAGTAATTAAGAATCCTACTTTAAATTGCTATGCAAATTAATTAATACATATGATCCTGTAAATACTTTTTATATCGCTTATGATTCATCTTTTTAAAATCATAGATCTCATACTATTCAAATAATTCAATCTTTACTTGTAAAGATGTGATGATGAATTTCATTACGGATTTTAATCATTTAAATCATACTCTTATCAAATATTCAATATAAGAACATTACTTGAATGTCTATTTTATAACTTCAAGAGACTATCGTCTATTTATTTATATTAAAAATCATTTGATTCAGTAATTAGATCAGATTTATGAAAAATACTGAATAAGATCGAAGTAACGCAAGGAGAAATAAGTTCCTATCAGACATATATAAATCGGAGAGAATAAGATAAAGAATAAGAGATCTTTTCTCTGAAGAATTTGAAACTATAAACGGAGTAAAATAAGGATGTGTCTGCTCCCCCAAGATTATTCAATATAATATTAAATTAGTTATTGAATGAACTAAAGAAAAAGAAGTTGGTATTACAACACAGACTGAAACTGAATAGGGAACAGAAGTAAGATATGTAGGCGCCCTAGCATATGCTGATGATATTGTACCATTAGTGCATCCAGATTAACTAGAAGATATGACTGATATACTATAATAATGATCATAACTCTATAATTTATAAATTGATGACAAAACAAAATGAATGGTATGAAATTGTAATGCATGACAAAATTAAGAGATAATCACAATAAGAGATATAGTAATAGAGAAAGTGAAGAAATTTAAGTATTTAGGTCTTTGGATATTAGAAAATATTTCATATTAAAAACATCTGGAGTCAAAATCTAAGAATGCCAGTAAACCCAAGCATGAATTTTAAGCAAAATAACAATTTATAAAAGAATCCCTCTGTATAATGCATCTATAATAATAAAATTCTTTATAAATCAAATATTTGGTTATGGAAGCGAGTGTATTCCATTCATAGAGGAATCTATAGGAAATAATTCTTTCAATAAATTGGAAATGTAAAAAAATTAATGATTTCTAAATATCGCGGGATTAAAATCTTGACGACTCTTCTTTACCTAAAAATAAAGAAGCTGCCATCTAATTAAATGAGCATAAACAGATTCTCGACTACTTTCTAAAAATTTATCCTGATTCATTTCAACTCAAATCCGTAGAGCATATTAAAAACTTGTTAAGAGCTTTACTAATTAGTTGTAGTTAATCTCCAGTTAACAAGATCCTTCGAATTCCGTTAAAATTACTTCGGAATTCCTTAAGAACTGGAAATTAACTAACAAGAATTCTAAAGATTCAAAAATATTTTTATAGATAAAAAAACTAGATTGGTACCTCAGTCTCAACATTCGTATCAAAAATATCCTCTACATAGTAAGATACTTTTGATAATTCATTCTCTAACTAGTTAAAAGCAGTAAATAATATTATGAATATTTAAGATACTCTTTAAGTTGAAAAATAAAATGAAATACTTCTAAATGAAGTAAAAGAACTAAAGATTAAAATATAAAAATTAACAGATAAATAAATAAAATGACTATAGAGCGCGTAGCACCTCATTGGCGCGCAGCTCTTTCAATATTAACATTTAATATTAAGAAAAATGTTCTCATGTTTCTTGTTAAAATTCTAGAGGTCCGATGAGTCATGTCAGCTTCTCCAAATGGGGAATCTTCTTATTAAAATCTATTCTTAAATCTTGAGTCAAATGCTTCAGCCTTCTTTAATAAGGTCCAAATAAAAGAAGTTATTAAGTCGGTAATAAGAAGGCCTCTCAGTCAAACTTTCATACTGCTAGAGAAAAATCTCAGGGTAAGTTAGGTATGCCTCAACGGAGCTTATCCACCCTTCCCTGTGGTGGCATCTAGTGCAAGATTACTCGCAATGCAGTATACTCTGAACCAGATTACCTACTATCTTGTCTGACGCGGCCGACATCCATTTTATAAAATATCAATTAATAATTTTAAATGATTATGAGTCCAATACATTTATTCATAGAGCAAATAATTAATGCTATTGTAATGACTACTTCTTGGCAACTTAACATTTAAATTCTGATGATTTCGTTGACTATAAAATTATCCAAGATTCGGGTTTGTATATTGATAATTTTCTTTAAGTATTACATTTAATTATAATTTAAAAAGAAGCGAATAAGATTAACAATAACGATTACTCTTTAAAATTTCTAAACTATAGGATCTGAACACGAGAAACTATTATTAAAATCTATTTTTGAGATAATTTATCAATTCTAGTAACTTGATTAAAAAGATGTTGAAAATTAGTATCATTTCATCTGCGATCTTATTTGTTATGATGCTGAGATTGCTTTTGGATCTTAAAATTAAAGAAAAAACTATCATCAATTGCCAAGTTACTTAACTATGTTATTTGCTAAAGTAAAAAAGAATAATATTGCATATTAGAACGCATTAGCTTTGTATGGATGGCATAGTTAAGAAGTTATCAAACTTTACTAGCTTAAAATTTAATCTTATAAGCGCAAAGTTTGGAAATTAAAAAAATAAAAAGCTAAGGAAAAACATAAAGATCTTAACATAAATGCTTAAATAATGTTTAAACAAGCTAAAAATCTAATAAACCCTAAAATTCTTAATTAGATGAATTTTAACTTTAACTAACAACAGCAATTTATTGAAAATTGGGAAACTAACGTTTTTGATAAACATTCGAAAATAAGTAAGATAGATTTTGACTTCTCAAATAGAAAAATAGATAGAATATTCTTCCGATTTTCAAAAAGGTAAACAAAAATAATTGATGTAATTGACGACCTATCGCTTTATTGAACTGTCTACTTAAAATTTATGATAAAGCACTAGCATGACGACTTTAAAGTTATATTTATGAACGAAACATTTTACATCCAGCCTAATTTGGATTTATTCATAAACGCTCCACTACTTAGCAAATTTGAACTATTTAGTAAATTAGAAACTTGCATCGTAGATGATCTCTTAAAAAGTAATTAATTGCTACTTTAATAGATGTAGAAAAAATGTTTGATAGCATATCTAGGAAATTACTTTTTGATCATCTTAGAAGACTTAATTTACCTTTGACCTAATATTGGCATTAGAATCTTTTTATGATAATGTTGAGGCTAAGTTTATAATTGATGGATATCTTACAAGAACAATAAAATATAACAATAAAGTATTATAAGGAAGTAGCCAAGCATTTCCTAATAAACACTATATTAGAGAGACTATTTTCATCTATAAACTAAGAAATTTTTCTTATAATTTTCAATAAGAACTCAGTAATCGTTACATTAACGTTAGATATAGCATTATTTGCTTATGTGGCTAAGATTTTGATGAAACTGATCTTATTTTTTATTGCTAATAAAATGCAGATATTATTGAGGAATTCGAAATTCATAAAGCTCTTAAAGAAAAAGACAAAAAGAAACTAATTCTTTATGACTAAAACTATATAAACAAACATTTTTCAAAAAATCAAATTCCTAAAATAGACAAATTAATCAAAAATTTTAATTCCAAATTACTAAAAAAGCGTCTTGAAATGTTTAAACTACAAAATGAGTTGTTAGAAGAGTTTCTAGAAGGAAAAAAAGAAAAATTTAATCAAGAAAATAAATAAAAATATATGATAGAGAAAGAACAAGAAAAAACTTGATTGAAATTTATAAACTTTTATCTTTCAACATATTTGTAATATTTATAGTCTAAACTATATCTATTGCAACTATGTCTCACTATACTTAAATATTGAAAATATTATATTTCAATCAATTAATTAATTAATTGGAAATCATGCAGATTAGATCATTAAGAGCTGTAGTAGATGGACCTTTTTGAGCATAAAACGAAATCCTAGAGAATGAACTGATTTTCCTTAAACTACAAAATTACATGTGATAACGTATGATAATGTTCAGAAGAAAATTGTTCCTAAGCTAAGAATTAACATTGGATGGATGAATATGTCAATTAACAAAGAGGAATAACTATATATTTGAAACATAACTCAAGGAAGTTAATGGAGGCACTACAGCTCAATGACGAAATAATAATACAAGAAAAATGAAAAGGAATAGATGGAAAATTAATGATAAAAAGCGATAAAGTTTCACAATGATGTAAATTCCATTACACGAATGTAGAATATAATCACCTACAAAAAATTAGAAGTGAATTAATGGAACAATTCATACAAGGAATACCAAACTTCCTAAGATTCAACAAACACAGAAAACAGAAAATATGATACTTATTTATGCTATGGGCCAAATGTAATGGAGCAGCATAAGCAATGAAAGAAAGAAATCTAATAGAGATTGAAGCATGCTAATTCTGCAATTATAGAAAGGAAGATGAGATCCATATAATAGAAGATTGTAGATAATACAAAGAAGAAAGAGAATAGTTAATAGAAAATCTCGAGAACGTAATTATCAGTAATAACTAATAAAAATAAGCCTTCTTAAACTCAGGCTTGAAGAAAAAGTATGAGGAAACTACAAATTCGAAAATCTGATACGAACTCTACAAGTAATCAAAAGAAAAGAAATAGATTGTCACAGTAAAAATTTTCTGAAAGATATATAAGAGAAAAGAAAATGGAGTTATATTTAAAAATTTCTTCCTTATTAGAAAAAAATGGTAAAGACTATAGAGCAGGATCCAACGAGCATATTTGAATTTATAATAATTTATCAAGAGGACAAAAATGAAAATATAATTTAGCAACTTTATAACAATTCTAAAAAATGTGAAAAGGAACTTGCGATGCCCTCAGAAAAAACTAACTGATAACTTAACTATCTAAAGACAAATAAAAGAGTTGGAAAAGTAATAGATAGAAATAGAATTCTACTGTTTTAAAAAGACCTAATGATGGAGATTGAATCTAATTATTCAGTTTAGGATATAATGAATCTATTGGAAGAAAAATTTAGAATAAATAAAAGAAAATTTAGAAGATTCTGGCTTGATAAGATAATTTCCAAGAATACTCTTACTTTTGATTTTCTCTTAATTTATAGTTCAACTATCAATGGTGAAACCACGTAAATTAATTGATTGGTTAATTCATTCATTCATAAACTCTTTCTTCAACATTTATAGTTTTGTTTTGATTTTTTTGATTTTTAAATCTTAATCAGTTGTTCATTTCTACACTCGGTTCTTTATAGATTACTTTTAAACTTCTAGTATTTTTTTTCTTTTCTTTTATAACTTTCTTATGTTGTCGATTTATACGCCTTTTATCATCTAAAACAAATTTAATTTTTTTATTGTTTATTTCTTTTTCTTTTAAGATTTCTGATAATTTCTTTTTTAATTATCATTGTTTCAGTTTTTACTCTAATATAGTCATTTTAGTTTATAATTTTTGCTTATTTTATATTTTTTTATGTGGCCTTATATTAATTTCTATCTGATTTGTTTACATGCTTTAAGTGTTGTTGGTTTGATCTTATGAAGTACTTCAAAAAGCATTTAATTTTCTTTAATGGGAGTAAAGTTTTATTGTTATTTATTTAAATTAAAAAAAAATTTAATTATAGAGCGCGTAGCACTCTCATTGGTGCGCAACTCTTTAAATTAATTTTATTTAATGTCGAAAATTTTTTTTATGTCTCTCTATCCTTGTTTTCTCTTCCTGCAGTACATCCCTGTAATTTTTCCTTCCAAAGCATAGGATGCAATATGCGATTACGGGTACATTTCCCCGACCTATGATAAAGAAAGTTTCCTCCCGGCATTCAGAGTTCTCCAGCTTGTCACATCTCCTTTCTCTTGTCATTGATTTCTCTTTCTCCGATTTATCCTCCGTCTGCGCTTAGTTTTTATTTGCCTTGCTGGGCCTCCAAGTACATCCGAAGGAAAGGGCTTTACGCCCTATTTAATTTTTAATATTAATAATTCGATTTTATTTTATTTAGTCAGTTATTAGTCTTTATAAATTCTTAATTTAGGTTAAATATTACCTTAACTATCTGTTTATATTAGTAATTTTTTTTCAGTTGTAATTTCTTCGACTTCTCGTTACATTTGGTTATTTTTTATATTTTAAGCTTATTCTATAATATTAAAGTTTCGAATATTTAAGAAGCAATTTATTAATTTAAACTATAAAAGTTTTTGGACCGGAAACTCCTTTCGGATTGCACGGCCTGACGCTATCTTTTTATGGAATAACGGGGATATCCTGTTGTGCTCCAGATACAGCTGCTAGGGAGCTCCATCGCTATGAGCAGACAGGTTTCAAGCCCCTACCAAGAGCGGATAATCTCAAAGACAGCGTTCCCTTCAGAAAATGACTCTGACTAGGGACTTTCTCAGCGACAGGAAAGGAACTTGTTCCTAGCCATAAAACCAGAAATTGTTGTCACGAAGGTCATTCTCAGCTCCCACCATCTTTTCAATTAATTTTAAGAAGCATTTCATTTCTTTTTTCTGGTTCATTGGAAAGTTAGTGTTAAGTTTAATGAGAATTTTTTTTTTAAAGATACCATGGTTATAAGTATAGTGTTTTCATACTTATTCTTATAATATTTATGAGTTTTATAAAAGATGTTTATGATTTTAGCCTACATTTTTTGTTTAATTTATATTATTTATTTTAAACATTTCTCATCGAATATTTCAAATATTATTTTCATAGATCAATTGATTTATGTATGTTTTTGTTGATAGTTATAATTTTTTAAATGTCCATAATAATCTTTATATTAAAAGAATGGATATAGGAAGTTGTCTGGAGAACCATTGAACATTTGGTGTAGTGTATACTACATAACAAGTAATCTTTCACAATAAATTATCACAACAAAAAACAGTGGACAAGTTAGGAAGAAATAACCTTAACTTTCTTAAGTATTCTCACAAGATGTATAAACGTTTTACGTCCATACCTACTGATGACTTAATAATTATGCTTATTTGGACCTTTTATAGGAGGATAAGTGCATTTAATTTAAGAGTCGAGATTCATATTTAATAAGAAGATTTCCCATATATTGAAGGTGACGTATCTTATTATGATAATAAAATTATAACAAGAAACATGTAAACATTTTTCTTAATATGAAATATTAATTATAAAAGTACTGCGCATAAAGGAAGTGCTAATAATTTTTATTTATTCAAATTTACTTTTTATCTCTTTGTATTTAAGTCATTAATATATTAGCATTATGTATGGCAAGTTTTTTTTTATAGCAAAGTTTTTTTTTTTCTTAATATAATATTTTCAGATTATCATAATTTATTTCTAGAATTGTTTTTTTTTGAATTATATATTTAATTTTTTTCGTTTTAATTTAAAATTTTTGTTTATCTCAAAATACTAAATTATTTATAATAACATTTAAGTTTTTAAAATGCTATCTTAAAAATTTTTAAATTTTAAATTTTAAATTTTTTTTATGTTCAATCTTTTTTTTAAATAATAAAAATAATTTATCAATTTTTATTTCAATATAATTAGTTTCTATACACTAGATTGTTTTTTAATATTTATAAATGGATAACATTCAGTGTCCAAACTGTTAAAAACATTTTGATTAAGACAAGCGAATATACAAGTAGTTACCCTGTGGCTGTAGTTCATGTTTGAAGTGTCTTAAATATGTTTTTTAATTTTATAAAGAAATTAAATGCGTCTAACATAACTAGATTTTTAACATCAATCCTGAATAGTTTTAAGGACATGTAGTTTAAGAGCCAAATCATTAAAATATGCAAATTCAGTAAAATGAATTAATTGATTAAGTACAAATCAATGAGTAGTTCAAGTGATTACAGGATTAATATTCTTAGAAATAGAATTACTAACTTATGGTGAGAGAAATTATTTCAGAAAGTTCATAATTTATAAAGCATATCCAGTCATTATCAATGCAGGCAATATTTAAATCCTTAATAGACTCGTTTTCTATTAGCAACAGTTAAATCGAGAATTTAATATAGCGTTTATCTTAGCTTAAAGAAGCAAACAATGATTTATAATTCTGAGCGTAAAGAATGGAATAGTAATAATATTAAAGGCAAAATGATCAAGCTCAAGAATAATTTTAATAATTATTGCGAGAGATAGAAATTTTTAAGAGAGATTAGAGCCAGCAAATAGATATTTAAACTTTAAGAACCAATATCTAAGAATGTCAGTTCAATCTTTTTAGCCATTTAAAAGAGAATATCAAAGGAAAATACTTAACTTTAAAGAAGGCAGAGTAGTTAGTAGAAAAGTTTTTCAAACAATTCAAAGTAGTAAGGGGTCTTAGTCAAGCAGCAAAGCATGTAGATAACTAAAAAGGTTAGGCAAGCGTTTAAATGAAGGAACATTAGCTTATTTAAGAATCTTAAAATATTCAGTAATCAAATTAAGACCAAGAAATTGATTAACAATAACGAAACTAATAAGTTCAAGTTAAAGATGTTTTAGTTAAATTAGATCTATCTTAGAAGGAAAAATAAATTATTGAAGTCAGAGAGTTAGTCTAAGTAATAGAATAAAGAGTAGTAAATCTTAAAAATGAGTTTAAGAATGAAAGCTAATTAATTTAAGTATGTTAAGAATAATAAAACTTGTTCAAGTATGTGATATAAGATTTCTCAAACTTAACCTTCGACAATTTAAATAAATTCTTAAACCAGATAAAAGATGAGAATTTCAATATAGCAACGTTGAAATACAATCCGTTAAACAAGCCAGGATTAATCAATTAAGGTCAAATCTTATTAAAGTTACCATAAATAACTGACTAAAAAATTAAAAACAAGTTAAATTAGATTATGCAACTTTGTAAATCTCAACAGGGATTATCTCAATTAACATCAAACTCGCTAACAATGTTAAACCATTTGAACTTCGCGTTCACCAATTAGAATTTCTCAAACATTGACCTATCTAATGCTGATTTCTCTGACACCACCTTCACTTCATGTAACTTCACCAACTCCAACTTAACATCATCAAACCTACGTAACACAAAATTCATCAACTGTGACTTCTCTAATGCTAACCTAACCTCCATCGTCACGGAACATCCTCACATTTACAGTGGTCACACACATTATGTATCAGTTGTGGCTATATCCAGTAATTCAGATTTCATCGTATCGGGAAGTTATGATAAGACGGTGAGACTATGGGACGTCAAGACAGGTACCTGTAAGACCATGAGTGGTCACACTAGTTATGTATATGCTGTGGCTATATCCAGTAATTCAGAGTTCATCGTATCGGGAAGTGCAGATTAGACGGTGAGACTATGGGACGTCAAGACAGGTACCTGTAAGACCATGAGTGGTCACACTAGTTATGTATATGCTGTGGCTATATCCAGTAATTCAGAGTTCATCGTATCGGGAAGTGGAGATAATACGGTGAGACTATGGGACGTCAAGACAGGTACCTGTGAGACCATGAGTGGTCACACACATTATGTATATGCTGTGGCTATATCCAGTAATTCAGAGTTCATCGTATCGGGAAGTGCAGATTAGACGGTGAGACTATGGGACGTCAAGACAGGTACCTGTAAGACCATGAGTGGTCACACTAGTCATGTATATGCTGTGGCTATATCCAGTAATTCAGAGTTCATCGTATCGGGAAGTGCAGATTATACGGTGAGACTATGGAACTCTAAGACATAATAATGTACCAAAATCTTTTCTGGACATTCACATTATGTCTTATCGGTAATATTCTCAAGTAACAACAAATATATCTTATCAGGATCTTATGACAAGTCAATAAGACTATGAAACGTCTCAACTGGATAATGTGCATATGTATTAAATGGTCATACAGGCACTGTGGGTAGTTTATCATTATCTAGGGACAACTAATGGTTAGTATCGAGTAACGGAAGTATATTTGGAAATTAATCAAGTGATTACATCTTTCGAAGATGGAACTTAGGAAGGATATTGAATGGAGAATAGCTAAATAACTAATAATAGGTAAGTTCAAATTTAACACACCATATTTAGTAGACTGACTGGAACAAAGTATATTCTGACTATGGTTTAAGTTTTAAGAATTGTGTAATGACTAATACTATTATGAGTGTGGAGGACAAATAGAGATGCATCAAGTGATCCATTTAGAGTTAAACTATTTAATTTTTATATTTAAGAATTTGAATTTTCTAAGTCTTTATTCTTATTAAGTACATTCTCCTTCTTATTATTATTATTTTAAATTAAAAAAAATTTTTAAACTTCTGATTTTTTCTTAAGTCTTTTTTCTGAACTTAGTAAGTTTTATTAATAAAGTTTAATTTTATTTTAAATTAAAGGCTTAGAGAAATTTTAAATTTTCTAGTGATAGAAAAATTTTTTGAAATATGTACTAGAGTAAAAAAGTTTAAATTTTCAAGTATTAGAAAATTTTTGAGTTACGTACTAGACAAAATAATATTAAATTTTCCTGTGTTAAAAATTTTTGAGGTATGTACTGGATTTAAAAAATTTTAAATATATCTGGTGTTCGAAAAAGTTTTGAGTTATGTACCAGAGAAAAAAATTTTAAATTTTTAAGCGTTAGAAAAATTTTAGAAGTACATACTAGAGTAAAAAATTTTAAATTTTTCTAGTGTTTAGAAATTTTTTAAGCATGTACTAGAGCCAAAAAAATTTTAATTTTTTAGTATAGTAATAGTTTTTTTTCGAGTTATGTGCTGTTGCAATTTGTTTTGTATAAAATTTTGTTACGTTTGTTATAATCTTTTTATTAAATACAAATAAGCATAATGTGTTTTTACGATAGGAAAAATTTAGCGTACTGCATTTTAATTCGCAGCAGATTATGTTCGTATGAGTTATAAGTCCTGAAATCGTGAAAAACGCGAAAGCCTTTTTTTGCTCAGCGTTTTACACTATAGGGCTGAGTTGGGACGGAACAAGCTGGGGGATTTCGGGATTGGTAAAAGGTCAAAAAGGAATAATTTTTTTTTAAGAAAAATTTTGAAAATATAAAAGGGTTTTGAAAAAAAATGGGAAGAAAAAAATTAGAGACAATTTTTTTGATTTTGGTTTCGATTTTTTTTGATTTTGTTTTTAAAAATTTCGATATTGGATATTAAAACTTTTGATATTGGTTTTGAAATTTCAATATTGGTTTTTAAAACTTTCGATATTGGATTTGAAAAGTTTTGATTTTGGTTTTGCAAGCTTTTGTTTCTTTTATTTGAAAATTTTCGATTTTGGTTCGTGATAAAAATTTTAAGAATTGGGTTTTGGTATTTTTTAAATTTTTTGAGCTAAATGAAAGGCGAATAAGAGTATTTAAAGCATTAAATCGTGAAAAATTTAATTTTGTTTTTTTGCATATCTTTTTACACTGCAAGACTTTTTTCGGACGGAACAAATTGGGCGAAATCGGATGGATAAAGATCAGAATGGTATAAATTTTCAAAAAAAGTTTAAAACTATAAAAGGGTTTTGAGAAAAAATGGGAATAAAAAAATTTAAGAAAAATTTTCGATTTTGGTTTCGAAATGTTTTAATTTTGGATTGTGTTAATTTTTTTTGAATTGAGTTGTAATAACATTTTTTATTTAGGACAATGAAAAATTTTTTTGATTTTTAGAGTTAATAAAAAAGAAAAAAGACAATGTTCGGAATTAAATTGTGAAAAATATAATCTTATTTTTTTCCGAAGCTTTTTACAATACAAGACTTTTTTAGAAGGAATATACTTATAAAATACTTATAAACAAGAACTTTAAAAACGAATTTTTATTCGTTTAATGTATGAAAAGATATTAGAAAGAAGCAAAAATGTATTCAAAATAGTAATCGTGGAAATGCTTCTTGACGTAAGAGTTAAACACTTCAGGAAAAATTGGGACGGAACAAAACAAGAAAAAGTTTGGGTATAAACAAATTAAAAAAATAGTAAACATGTAATGGACTAATTAAAAAAAAAAATAAAAAAAAAATTTAAAATTTAAAAAACAAAAAAAAAAGTTGTAAATAGAGAAAAAAAAAAAAAAAAAAACAATTCATGTAATTTTATGTATTTAAAGATAAAAAACTGATAAGTCAGAAAAAATGAATGTTGAAATCAAAAATGAAAAAAAATAATTTGATAAATAGAAATTTATAATCTTTTTGAAAATAAATAGAAAGAAATAACAATCACACAAGATATAAAAATAAAAAAAAATAAAACGAAGAACTTATTCAAAAACAATGAAAAAAAAAATGAATAGAAAAGTATGAAAAAAAATATAATTGTAATCGAAGAAAAGAAAAGAAAAAGAAAAATATAAATTTGAGAGAAATTTGAAAAATATCAATAATAACAAACATAAAATAACTTATTATGAGAGTGTGAAGCAAAAAAATTAAGGCTAGCAAAAACTGAAGAAGTAAAAAATAAAGCGATCTGAAAAAAATAAACAAGTAATGAAGAAAAGTAAGAAAAAGAGTCTGAAGATCAATAAGTAATTGTATCAAATGCTAGAAGTTAGATTTCTAAGAAAAGTGAATAAGAAAAGTAAGAAAAAGAGTCTGAAGATCAATAAGTAATTGTATCAAATGCTAGAAGTTAGATTTCTAAGAAAAGTTAATAAGAAAAGTAAGAAAAAGAGTCTGAAGATCAATAAGTAATTGTATCAAATACTAGAAGTTAGATTTCTAAGAAAAGTGAATAAGAAAAGTAAGAAAAAGAGTCTGAAGATCAATAAGTAATTGTATCAAATACTAGAAGTTAGATTTCTAAGAAAAGTGAATAAGAAAAGTAAGAAAAAGAGTCTGAAGATCAATAAGTAATTGTATCAAATACTAGAAGTTAGATTTCTAAGAAAAGTGAATAAGAAAAGTAAGAAAAAGAGTCTGAAGATCAATAAGTAATTGTATTAAATACTAGAAGTTAGATTTCTAAGAAAAGTGAATAAGAAAAGTAAGAAAAAGAGTCTGAAGATCAATAAGTAATTGTATCAAATACTAGAAGTTAGATTTCTAAGAAAAGTGAATAAGAAAAGTAAGAAAAAGAGTCTGAAGATCAATAAGTAATTGTATCAAATACTAGAAGTTAGATTTCTAAGAAAAGTGAATAAGAAAAGTAAGAAAAAGAGTCTGAAGATCAATAAGTAATTGTATCAAATACTAGAAGTTAGATTTCTAAGAAAAGTGAATAAGAAAAGTAAGAAAAAGAGTCTGAAGATCAATAAGTAATTGTATCAAATACTAGAAGTTAGATTTCTAAGAAAAGTGAGTAAGAAAAGTAAGAAAAAGAGTCTGAAGATCAATAAGTAATTGTATCAAATACTAGAAGTTAGATTTCTAAGAAAAGTGAATAAGAAAAGTAAGAAAAAGAGTCTGAAGATCAATAAGTAATTGTATCAAATACTAGAAGTTAGATTTCTAAGAAAAGTGAATAAGAAAAGTAAGAAAAAGAGTCTGAAGATCAATAAGTAATTGTATCAAATACTAGAAGTTAGATTTCTAAGAAAAGTGAATAAGAAAAGTAAGAAAAAGAGTCTGAAGATCAATAAGTAATTGTATCAAATACTAGAAGTTAGATTTCTAAGAAAAGTGAATAAGAAAAGTAAGAAAAAGAGTCTGAAGATCAATAAGTAATTGTATCAAATACTAGAAGTTAGATTTCTAAGAAAAGTTAATAAGAAAAGTAAGAAAAAGAGTCTGAAGATCAATAAGTAATTGTATCAAATGCTAGAAGTTAGATTTCTAAGAAAAGTGAATAAGAAAAGTAAGAAAAAGAGTCTGAAGATCAATAAGTAATTGTATCAAATGCTAGAAGTTAGATTTCTAAGAAAAGTTAATAAGAAAAGTAAGAAAAAGAGTCTGAAGATCAATAAGTAATTGTATCAAATACTAGAAGTTAGATTTCTAAGAAAAGTTAATAAGAAAAGTAAGAAAAAGAGTCTGAAGATCAATAAGTAATTGTATCAAATACTAGAAGTTAGATTTCTAAGAAAAGTGAATAAGAAAAGTAAGAAAAAGAGTCTGAAGATCAATAAGTAATTGTATCAAATACTAGAAGTTAGATTTCTAAGAAAAGTGAATAAGAAAAGTAAGAAAAAGAGTCTGAAGATCAATAAGTAATTGTATCAAATACTAGAAGTTAGATTTCTAAGAAAAGTTAATAAGAAAAGTAAGAAAAAGAGTCTGAAGATCAATAAGTAATTGTATCAAATGCTAGAAGTTAGATTTCTAAGAAAAGTGAATAAGAAAAGTAAGAAAAAGAGTCTGAAGATCAATAAGTAATTGTATCAAATGCTAGAAGTTAGATTTCTAAGAAAAGTGAATAAGAAAAGTAAGAAAAAGAGTCTGAAGATCAATAAGTAATTGTATCAAATACTAGAAGTTAGATTTCTAAGAAAAGTGAATAAGAAAAGTAAGAAAAAGAGTCTGAAGATCAATAAGTAATTGTATCAAATACTAGAAGTTAGATTTCTAAGAAAAGTGAATAAGAAAAGTAAGAAAAAGAGTCTGAAGATCAATAAGTAATTGTATCAAATACTAGAAGTTAGATTTCTAAGAAAAGTGAATAAGAAAAGTAAGAAAAAGAGTCTGAAGATCAATAAGTAATTGTATCAAATACTAGAAGTTAGATTTCTAAGAAAAGTGAATAAGAAAAGTAAGAAAAAGAGTCTGAAGATCAATAAGTAATTGTATCAAATACTAGAAGTTAGATTTCTAAGAAAAGTGAATAAGAAAAGTAAGAAAAAGAGTCTGAAGATCAATAAGTAATTGTATCAAATACTAGAAGTTAGATTTCTAAGAAAAGTGAATAAGAAAAGTAAGAAAAAGAGTCTGAAGATCAATAAGTAATTGTATCAAATACTAGAAGTTAGATTTCTAAGAAAAGTGAATAAGAAAAGTAAGAAAAAGAGTCTGAAGATCAATAAGTAATTGTATCAAATACTAGAAGTTAGATTTCTAAGAAAAGTGAATAAGAAAAGTAAGAAAAAGAGTCTGAAGATCAATAAGTAATTGTATCAAATACTAGAAGTTAGATTTCTAAGAAAAGTGAATAAGAAAAGTAAGAAAAAGAGTCTGAAGATCAATAAGTAATTGTATCAAATACTAGAAGTTAGATTTCTAAGAAAAGTGAATAAGAAAAGTAAGAAAAAGAGTCTGAAGATCAATAAGTAATTGTATCAAATACTAGAAGTTAGATTTCTAAGAAAAGTGAATAAGAAAAGTAAGAAAAAGAGTCTGAAGATCAATAAGTAATTGTATCAAATACTAGAAGTTAGATTTCTAAGAAAAGTGAATAAGAAAAGTAAGAAAAAGAGTCTGAAGATCAATAAGTAATTGTATCAAATACTAGAAGTTAGATTTCTAAGAAAAGTGAATAAGAAAAGTAAGAAAAAGAGTCTGAAGATCAATAAGTAATTGTATCAAATACTAGAAGTTAGATTTCTAAGAAAAGTGAATAAGAAAAGTAAGAAAAAGAGTCTGAAGATCAATAAGTAATTGTATCAAATACTAGAAGTTAGATTTCTAAGAAAAGTGAATAAGAAAAGTAAGAAAAAGAGTCTGAAGATCAATAAGTAATTGTATCAAATACTAGAAGTTAGATTTCTAAGAAAAGTGAATAAGAAAAGTAAGAAAAAGAGTCTGAAGATCAATAAGTAATTGTATCAAATACTAGAAGTTAGATTTCTAAGAAAAGTGAATAAGAAAAGTAAGAAAAAGAGTCTGAAGATCAATAAGTAATTGTATCAAATACTAGAAGTTAGATTTCTAAGAAAAGTGAATAAGAAAAGTAAGAAAAAGAGTCTGAAGATCAATAAGTAATTGTATCAAATACTAGAAGTTAGATTTCTAAGAAAAGTGAATAAGAAAAGTAAGAAAAAGAGTCTGAAGATCAATAAGTAATTGTATCAAATACTAGAAGTTAGATTTCTAAGAAAAGTGAGTAAGAAAAGTAAGAAAAAGAGTCTGAAGATCAATAAGTAATTGTATCAAATACTAGAAGTTAGATTTCTAAGAAAAGTGAATAAGAAAAGTAAGAAAAAGAGTCTGAAGATCAATAAGTAATTGTATCAAATACTAGAAGTTAGATTTCTAAGAAAAGTGAATAAGAAAAGTAAGAAAAAGAGTCTGAAGATCAATAAGTAATTGTATCAAATACTAGAAGTTAGATTTCTAAGAAAAGTGAATAAGAAAAGTAAGAAAAAGAGTCTGAAGATCAATAAGTAATTGTATCAAATACTAGAAGTTAGATTTCTAAGAAAAGTGAATAAGAAAAGTAAGAAAAAGAGTCTGAAGATCAATAAGTAATTGTATCAAATACTAGAAGTTAGATTTCTAAGAAAAGTGAATAAGAAAAGTAAGAAAAAGAGTCTGAAGATCAATAAGTAATTGTATCAAATGCTAGAAGTTAGATTTCTAAGAAAAGTGAATAAGAAAAGTAAGAAAAAGAGTCTGAAGATCAATAAGTAATTGTATCAAATGCTAGAAGTTAGATTTCTAAGAAAAGTTAATAAGAAAAGTAAGAAAAAGAGTCTGAAGATCAATAAGTAATTGTATCAAATACTAGAAGTTAGATTTCTAAGAAAAGTGAATAAGAAAAGTAAGAAAAAGAGTCTGAAGATCAATAAGTAATTGTATCAAATACTAGAAGTTAGATTTCTAAGAAAAGTGAATAAGAAAAGTAAGAAAAAGAGTCTGAAGATCAATAAGTAATTGTATCAAATACTAGAAGTTAGATTTCTAAGAAAAGTGAATAAGAAAAGTAAGAAAAAGAGTCTGAAGATCAATAAGTAATTGTATCAAATACTAGAAGTTAGATTTCTAAGAAAAGTGAATAAGAAAAGTAAGAAAAAGAGTCTGAAGATCAATAAGTAATTGTATCAAATACTAGAAGTTAGATTTCTAAGAAAAGTGAATAAGAAAAGTAAGAAAAAGAGTCTGAAGATCAATAAGTAATTGTATCAAATACTAGAAGTTAGATTTCTAAGAAAAGTGAATAAGAAAAGTAAGAAAAAGAGTCTGAAGATCAATAAGTAATTGTATCAAATACTAGAAGTTAGATTTCTAAGAAAAGTGAATAAGAAAAGTAAGAAAAAGAGTCTGAAGATCAATAAGTAATTGTATCAAATACTAGAAGTTAGATTTCTAAGAAAAGTGAATAAGAAAAGTAAGAAAAAGAGTCTGAAGATCAATAAGTAATTGTATCAAATACTAGAAGTTAGATTTCTAAGAAAAGTGAATAAGAAAAGTAAGAAAAAGAGTCTGAAGATCAATAAGTAATTGTATCAAATACTAGAAGTTAGATTTCTAAGAAAAGTGAATAAGAAAAGTAAGAAAAAGAGTCTGAAGATCAATAAGTAATTGTATCAAATACTAGAAGTTAGATTTCTAAGAAAAGTGAATAAGAAAAGTAAGAAAAAGAGTCTGAAGATCAATAAGTAATTGTATCAAATACTAGAAGTTAGATTTCTAAGAAAAGTGAATAAGAAAAGTAAGAAAAAGAGTCTGAAGATCAATAAGTAATTGTATCAAATACTAGAAGTTAGATTTCTAAGAAAAGTGAATAAGAAAAGTAAGAAAAAGAGTCTGAAGATCAATAAGTAATTGTATCAAATACTAGAAGTTAGATTTCTAAGAAAAGTGAATAAGAAAAGTAAGAAAAAGAGTCTGAAGATCAATAAGTAATTGTATCAAATACTAGAAGTTAGATTTCTAAGAAAAGTGAATAAGAAAAGTAAGAAAAAGAGTCTGAAGATCAATAAGTAATTGTATCAAATGCTAGAAGTTAGATTTCTAAGAAAAGTGAATAAGAAAAGTAAGAAAAAGAGTCTGAAGATCAATAAGTAATTGTATCAAATACTAGAAGTTAGATTTCTAAGAAAAGTGAATAAGAAAAGTAAGAAAAAGAGTCTGAAGATCAATAAGTAATTGTATCAAATGCTAGAAGTTAGATTTCTAAGAAAAGTGAATAAGAAAAGTAAGAAAAGAGTCTGAAGATCAATAAGTAATTGTATCAAATACTAGAAGTTAGATTTCTAAGAAAAGTGAATAAGAAAAGTAAGAAAAAGAGTCTGAAGATCAATAAGTAATTGTATCAAATACTAGAAGTTAGATTTCTAAGAAAAGTGAATAAGAAAAGTAAGAAAAAGAGTCTGAAGATCAATAAGTAATTGTATCAAATACTAGAAGTTAGATTTCTAAGAAAAGTGAATAAGAAAAGTAAGAAAAAGAGTCTGAAGATCAATAAGTAATTGTATCAAATACTAGAAGTTAGATTTCTAAGAAAAGTGAATAAGAAAAGTAAGAAAAAGAGTCTGAAGATCAATAAGTAATTGTATCAAATACTAGAAGTTAGATTTCTAAGAAAAGTGAATAAGAAAAGTAAGAAAAAGAGTCTGAAGATCAATAAGTAATTGTATCAAATACTAGAAGTTAGATTTCTAAGAAAAGTGAATAAGAAAAGTAAGAAAAAGAGTCTGAAGATCAATAAGTAATTGTATCAAATACTAGAAGTTAGATTTCTAAGAAAAGTGAATAAGAAAAGTAAGAAAAAGAGTCTGAAGATCAATAAGTAATTGTATCAAATACTAGAAGTTAGATTTCTAAGAAAAGTGAATAAGAAAAGTAAGAAAAAGAGTCTGAAGATCAATAAGTAATTGTATCAAATACTAGAAGTTAGATTCTAAGAAAAGTGAATAAGAAAAGTAAGAAAAAGAGTCTGAAGATCAATAAGTAATTGTATCAAATACTAGAAGTTAGATTTCTAAGAAAAGTGAATAAGAAAAGTAAGAAAAAGAGTCTGAAGATCAATAAGTAATTGTATCAAATACTAGAAGTTAGATTTCTAAGAAAAGTGAATAAGAAAAGTAAGAAAAAGAGTCTGAAGATCAATAAGTAATTGTATCAAATACTAGAAGTTAGATTTCTAAGAAAAGTGAATAAGAAAAGTAAGAAAAAGAGTCTGAAGATCAATAAGTAATTGTATCAAATACTAGAAGTTAGATTTCTAAGAAAAGTGAATAAGAAAAGTAAGAAAAAGAGTCTGAAGATCAATAAGTAATTGTATCAAATACTAGAAGTTAGATTTCTAAGAAAAGTGAATAAGAAAAGTAAGAAAAAGAGTCTGAAGATCAATAAGTAATTGTATCAAATACTAGAAGTTAGATTTCTAAGAAAAGTGAATAAGAAAAGTAAGAAAAAGAGTCTGAAGATCAATAAGTAATTGTATCAAATACTAGAAGTTAGATTTCTAAGAAAAGTGAATAAGAAAAGTAAGAAAAAGAGTCTGAAGATCAATAAGTAATTGTATCAAATACTAGAAGTTAGATTTCTAAGAAAAGTGAATAAGAAAAGTAAGAAAAGAGTCTGAAGATCAATAAGTAATTGTATCAAATACTAGAAGTTAGATTTCTAAGAAAAGTGAATAAGAAAAGTAAGAAAAAGAGTCTGAAGATCAATAAGTAATTGTATCAAATACTAGAAGTTAGATTTCTAAGAAAGTGAATAAGAAAAGTAAGAAAAGAGTCTGAAGATCAATAAGTAATTGTATCAAATACTAGAAGTTAGATTTCTAAGAAAAGTGAATAAGAAAAGTAAGAAAAAGAGTCTGAAGATCAATAAGTAATTGTATCAAATACTAGAAGTTAGATTTCTAAGAAAAGTGAATAAGAAAAGTAAGAAAAAGAGTCTGAAGATCAATAAGTAATTGTATCAAATACTAGAAGTTAGATTTCTAAGAAAGTGAATAAGAAAAGTAAGAAAAAGAGTCTGAAGATCAATAAGTAATTGTATCAAATACTAGAAGTTAGATTTCTAAGAAAAGTGAATAAGAAAAGTAAGAAAAAGAGTCTGAAGATCAATAAGTAATTGTATCAAATACTAGAAGTTAGATTTCTAAGAAAAGTGAATAAGAAAAGTAAGAAAAAGAGTCTGAAGATCAATAAGTAATTGTATCAAATACTAGAAGTTAGATTTCTAAGAAAAGTGAATAAGAAAAGTAAGAAAAGAGTCTGAAGATCAATAAGTAATTGTATCAAATACTAGAAGTTAGATTTCTAAGAAAAGTGAATAAGAAAAGTAAGAAAAAGAGTCTGAAGATCAATAAGTAATTGTATCAAATACTAGAAGTTAGATTTCTAAGAAAAGTGAATAAGAAAAGTAAGAAAAAGAGTCTGAGATCAATAAGTAATTGTATCAAATACTAGAAGTTAGATTTCTAAGAAAAGTGAATAAGAAAAGTAAGAAAAAGAGTCTGAAGATCAATAAGTAATTGTATCAAATACTAGAAGTTAGATTTCTAAGAAAAGTGAATAAGAAAAGTAAGAAAAAGAGTCTGAAGATCAATAAGTAATTGTATCAAATACTAGAAGTTAGATTTCTAAGAAAAGTGAATAAGAAAAGTAAGAAAAAGAGTCTGAAGATCAATAAGTAATTGTATCAAATACTAGAAGTTAGATTTCTAAGAAAAGTGAATAAGAAAAGTAAGAAAAAGAGTCTGAAGATCAATAAGTAATTGTATCAAATACTAGAAGTTAGATTTCTAAGAAAAGTGAATAAGAAAAGTAAGAAAAAGAGTCTGAAGATCAATAAGTAATTGTATCAAATACTAGAAGTTAGATTTCTAAGAAAAGTGAATAAGAAAAGTAAGAAAAAGAGTCTGAAGATCAATAAGTAATTGTATCAAATACTAGAAGTTAGATTTCTAAGAAAAGTGAATAAGAAAAGTAAGAAAAAGAGTCTGAAGATCAATAAGTAATTGTATCAAATACTAGAAGTTAGATTTCTAAGAAAAGTGAATAAGAAAAGTAAGAAAAAGAGTCTGAAGATCAATAAGTAATTGTATCAAATACTAGAAGTTAGATTTCTAAGAAAAGTGAATAAGAAAAGTAAGAAAAAGAGTCTGAAGATCAATAAGTAATTGTATCAAATACTAGAAGTTAGATTTCTAAGAAAAGTGAATAAGAAAAGTAAGAAAAAGAGTCTGAAGATCAATAAGTAATTGTATCAAATACTAGAAGTTAGATTTCTAAGAAAAGTGAATAAGAAAAGTAAGAAAAGAGTCTGAAGATCAATAAGTAATTGTATCAAATACTAGAAGTTAGATTTCTAAGAAAAGTGAATAAGAAAAGTAAGAAAAAGAGTCTGAAGATCAATAAGTAATTGTATCAAATACTAGAAGTTAGATTTCTAAGAAAAGTGAATAAGAAAAGTAAGAAAAAGAGTCTGAAGATCAATAAGTAATTGTATCAAATACTAGAAGTTAGATTTCTAAGAAAAGTGAATAAGAAAAGTAAGAAAAAGAGTCTGAAGATCAATAAGTAATTGTATCAAATACTAGAAGTTAGATTTCTAAGAAAAGTGAATAAGAAAAGTAAGAAAAAGAGTCTGAAGATCAATAAGTAATTGTATCAAATACTAGAAGTTAGATTTCTAAGAAAAGTGAATAAGAAAAGTAAGAAAAAGAGTCTGAAGATCAATAAGTAATTGTATCAAATACTAGAAGTTAGATTTCTAAGAAAAGTGAATAAGAAAAGTAAGAAAAAGAGTCTGAAGATCAATAAGTAATTGTATCAAATACTAGAAGTTAGATTTCTAAGAAAAGTGAATAAGAAAAGTAAGAAAAAGAGTCTGAAGATCAATAAGTAATTGTATCAAATACTAGAAGTTAGATTTCTAAGAAAAGTGAATAAGAAAAGTAAGAAAAAGAGTCTGAAGATCAATAAGTAATTGTATCAAATACTAGAAGTTAGATTTCTAAGAAAAGTGAATAAGAAAGTAAGAAAAAGAGTCTGAAGATCAATAAGTAATTGTATCAAATACTAGAAGTTAGATTTCTAAGAAAAGTGAATAAGAAAAGTAAGAAAAAGAGTCTGAAGATCAATAAGTAATTGTATCAAATACTAGAAGTTAGATTTCTAAGAAAAGTGAATAAGAAAAGTAAGAAAAAGAGTCTGAAGATCAATAAGTAATTGTATCAAATACTAGAAGTTAGATTTCTAAGAAAAGTGAATAAGAAAAGTAAGAAAAAGAGTCTGAAGATCAATAAGTAATTGTATCAAATACTAGAAGTTAGATTTCTAAGAAAAGTGAATAAGAAAAGTAAGAAAAGAGTCTGAAGATCAATAAGTAATTGTATCAAATACTAGAAGTTAGATTTCTAAGAAAAGTGAATAAGAAAAGTAAGAAAAAGAGTCTGAAGATCAATAAGTAATTGTATCAAATACTAGAAGTTAGATTTCTAAGAAAAGTGAATAAGAAAAGTAAGAAAAAGAGTCTGAAGATCAATAAGTAATTGTATCAAATACTAGAAGTTAGATTTCTAAGAAAAGTGAATAAGAAAAGTAAGAAAAAGAGTCTGAAGATCAATAAGTAATTGTATCAAATACTAGAAGTTAGATTTCTAAGAAAAGTGAATAAGAAAAGTAAGAAAAAGAGTCTGAAGATCAATAAGTAATTGTATCAAATACTAGAAGTTAGATTTCTAAGAAAAGTGAATAAGAAAAGTAAGAAAAAGAGTCTGAAGATCAATAAGTAATTGTATCAAATACTAGAAGTTAGATTTCTAAGAAAAGTGAATAAGAAAAGTAAGAAAAAGAGTCTGAAGATCAATAAGTAATTGTATCAAATACTAGAAGTTAGATTTCTAAGAAAAGTGAATAAGAAAAGTAAGAAAAAGAGTCTGAAGATCAATAAGTAATTGTATCAAATGCTAGAAGTTAGATTTCTAAGAAAAGTGAATAAGAAAAGTAAGAAAAAGAGTCTGAAGATCAATAAGTAATTGTATCAAATACTAGAAGTTAGATTTCTAAGAAAAGTGAATAAGAAAAGTAAGAAAAGAGTCTGAAGATCAATAAGTAATTGTATCAAATACTAGAAGTTAGATTTCTAAGAAAAGTGAATAAGAAAAGTAAGAAAAAGAGTCTGAAGATCAATAAGTAATTGTATCAAATACTAGAAGTTAGATTTCTAAGAAAAGTGAATAAGAAAAGTAAGAAAAAGAGTCTGAAGATCAATAAGTAATTGTATCAAATGCTAGAAGTTAGATTTCTAAGAAAAGTGAATAAGAAAAGTAAGAAAAAGAGTCTGAAGATCAATAAGTAATTGTATCAAATACTAGAAGTTAGATTTCTAAGAAAAGTGAATAAGAAAAGTAAGAAAAAGAGTCTGAAGATCAATAAGTAATTGTATCAAATACTAGAAGTTAGATTTCTAAGAAAAGTGAATAAGAAAAGTAAGAAAAAGAGTCTGAAGATCAATAAGTAATTGTATCAAATACTAGAAGTTAGATTTCTAAGAAAAGTGAATAAGAAAAGTAAGAAAAAGAGTCTGAAGATCAATAAGTAATTGTATCAAATACTAGAAGTTAGATTTCTAAGAAAAGTGAATAAGAAAAGTAAGAAAAAGAGTCTGAAGATCAATAAGTAATTGTATCAAATACTAGAAGTTAGATTTCTAAGAAAAGTGAATAAGAAAGTAAGAAAAAGAGTCTGAAGATCAATAAGTAATTGTATCAAATACTAGAAGTTAGATTTCTAAGAAAAGTGAATAAGAAAAGTAAGAAAAAGAGTCTGAAGATCAATAAGTAATTGTATCAAATACTAGAAGTTAGATTTCTAAGAAAAGTGAATAAGAAAAGTAAGAAAAAGAGTCTGAAGATCAATAAGTAATTGTATCAAATACTAGAAGTTAGATTTCTAAGAAAAGTGAATAAGAAAAGTAAGAAAAAGAGTCTGAAGATCAATAAGTAATTGTATCAAATACTAGAAGTTAGATTTCTAAGAAAAGTGAATAAGAAAAGTAAGAAAAAGAGTCTGAAGATCAATAAGTAATTGTATCAAATGCTAGAAGTTAGATTTCTAAGAAAAGTGAATAAGAAAAGTAAGAAAAAGAGTCTGAAGATCAATAAGTAATTGTATCAAATACTAGAAGTTAGATTTCTAAGAAAAGTGAATAAGAAAAGTAAGAAAAAGAGTCTGAAGATCAATAAGTAATTGTATCAAATACTAGAAGTTAGATTTCTAAGAAAAGTGAATAAGAAAAGTAAGAAAAAGAGTCTGAAGATCAATAAGTAATTGTATCAAATACTAGAAGTTAGATTTCTAAGAAAAGTGAATAAGAAAAGTAAGAAAAAGAGTCTGAAGATCAATAAGTAATTGTATCAAATGCTAGAAGTTAGATTTCTAAGAAAAGTGAATAAGAAAAGTAAGAAAAAGAGTCTGAAGATCAATAAGTAATTGTATCAAATACTAGAAGTTAGATTTCTAAGAAAAGTGAATAAGAAAAGTAAGAAAAGAGTCTGAAGATCAATAAGTAATTGTATCAAATACTAGAAGTTAGATTTCTAAGAAAAGTGAATAAGAAAAGTAAGAAAAAGAGTCTGAAGATCAATAAGTAATTGTATCAAATACTAGAAGTTAGATTTCTAAGAAAAGTGAATAAGAAAAGTAAGAAAAAGAGTCTGAAGATCAATAAGTAATTGTATCAAATACTAGAAGTTAGATTTCTAAGAAAAGTGAATAAGAAAAGTAAGAAAAAGAGTCTGAAGATCAATAAGTAATTGTATCAAATACTAGAAGTTAGATTTCTAAGAAAAGTGAATAAGAAAAGTAAGAAAAAGAGTCTGAAGATCAATAAGTAATTGTATCAAATCTAGAAGTTAGATTTCTAAGAAAAGTGAATAAGAAAAGTAAGAAAAAGAGTCTGAAGATCAATAAGTAATTGTATCAAATACTAGAAGTTAGATTTCTAAGAAAAGTGAATAAGAAAAGTAAGAAAAAGAGTCTGAAGATCAATAAGTAATTGTATCAAATACTAGAAGTTAGATTTCTAAGAAAAGTGAATAAGAAAAGTAAGAAAAAGAGTCTGAAGATCAATAAGTAATTGTATCAAATACTAGAAGTTAGATTTCTAAGAAAAGTGAATAAGAAAAGTAAGAAAAAGAGTCTGAAGATCAATAAGTAATTGTATCAAATACTAGAAGTTAGATTTCTAAGAAAAGTGAATAAGAAAAGTAAGAAAAAGAGTCTGAAGATCAATAAGTAATTGTATCAAATACTAGAAGTTAGATTTCTAAGAAAAGTGAATAAGAAAAGTAAGAAAAAGAGTCTGAAGATCAATAAGTAATTGTATCAAATACTAGAAGTTAGATTTCTAAGAAAAGTGAATAAGAAAAGTAAGAAAAAGAGTCTGAAGATCAATAAGTAATTGTATCAAATACTAGAAGTTAGATTTCTAAGAAAAGTGAATAAGAAAAGTAAGAAAAAGAGTCTGAAGATCAATAAGTAATTGTATCAAATACTAGAAGTTAGATTTCTAAGAAAAGTGAATAAGAAAAGTAAGAAAAAGAGTCTGAAGATCAATAAGTAATTGTATCAAATACTAGAAGTTAGATTTCTAAGAAAAGTGAATAAGAAAAGTAAGAAAAAGAGTCTGAAGATCAATAAGTAATTGTATCAAATACTAGAAGTTAGATTTCTAAGAAAAGTGAATAAGAAAAGTAAGAAAAAGAGTCTGAAGATCAATAAGTAATTGTATCAAATACTAGAAGTTAGATTTCTAAGAAAAGTGAATAAGAAAAGTAAGAAAAAGAGTCTGAAGATCAATAAGTAATTGTATCAAATACTAGAAGTTAGATTTCTAAGAAAAGTGAATAAGAAAAGTAAGAAAAAGAGTCTGAAGATCAATAAGTAATTGTATCAAATACTAGAAGTTAGATTTCTAAGAAAAGTGAATAAGAAAGTAAGAAAAAGAGTCTGAAGATCAATAAGTAATTGTATCAAATACTAGAAGTTAGATTTCTAAGAAAAGTGAATAAGAAAAGTAAGAAAAAGAGTCTGAAGATCAATAAGTAATTGTATCAAATACTAGAAGTTAGATTTCTAAGAAAAGTGAATAAGAAAAGTAAGAAAAAGAGTCTGAAGATCAATAAGTAATTGTATCAAATGCTAGAAGTTAGATTTCTAAGAAAAGTGAATAAGAAAAGTAAGAAAAGAGTCTGAAGATCAATAAGTAATTGTATCAAATACTAGAAGTTAGATTTCTAAGAAAAGTGAATAAGAAAAGTAAGAAAAAGAGTCTGAAGATCAATAAGTAATTGTATCAAATGCTAGAAGTTAGATTTCTAAGAAAAGTGAATAAGAAAAGTAAGAAAAAGAGTCTGAAGATCAATAAGTAATTGTATCAAATACTAGAAGTTAGATTTCTAAGAAAAGTGAATAAGAAAAGTAAGAAAAAGAGTCTGAAGATCAATAAGTAATTGTATCAAATGCTAGAAGTTAGATTTCTAAGAAAGTGAATAAGAAAAGTAAGAAAAAGAGTCTGAAGATCAATAAGTAATTGTATCAAATACTAGAAGTTAGATTTCTAAGAAAAGTGAATAAGAAAAGTAAGAAAAAGAGTCTGAAGATCAATAAGTAATTGTATCAAATACTAGAAGTTAGATTTCTAAGAAAAGTGAATAAGAAAAGTAAGAAAAAGAGTCTGAAGATCAATAAGTAATTGTATCAAATACTAGAAGTTAGATTTCTAAGAAAAGTGAATAAGAAAAGTAAGAAAAAGAGTCTGAAGATCAATAAGTAATTGTATCAAATACTAGAAGTTAGATTTCTAAGAAAAGTGAATAAGAAAAGTAAGAAAAAGAGTCTGAAGATCAATAAGTAATTGTATCAAATACTAGAAGTTAGATTTCTAAGAAAAGTGAATAAGAAAAGTAAGAAAAAGAGTCTGAAGATCAATAAGTAATTGTATCAAATGCTAGAAGTTAGATTTCTAAGAAAAGTGAATAAGAAAAGTAAGAAAAAGAGTCTGAAGATCAATAAGTAATTGTATCAAATACTAGAAGTTAGATTTCTAAGAAAAGTGAATAAGAAAAGTAAGAAAAAGAGTCTGAAGATCAATAAGTAATTGTATCAAATACTAGAAGTTAGATTTCTAAGAAAAGTGAATAAGAAAAGTAAGAAAAAGAGTCTGAAGATCAATAAGTAATTGTATCAAATACTAGAAGTTAGATTTCTAAGAAAAGTGAATAAGAAAAGTAAGAAAAAGAGTCTGAAGATCAATAAGTAATTGTATCAAATACTAGAAGTTAGATTTCTAAGAAAAGTGAATAAGAAAAGTAAGAAAAAGAGTCTGAAGATCAATAAGTAATTGTATCAAATACTAGAAGTTAGATTTCTAAGAAAAGTGAATAAGAAAAGTAAGAAAAAGAGTCTGAAGATCAATAAGTAATTGTATCAAATACTAGAAGTTAGATTTCTAAGAAAAGTGAATAAGAAAAGTAAGAAAAAGAGTCTGAAGATCAATAAGTAATTGTATCAAATACTAGAAGTTAGATTTCTAAGAAAAGTGAATAAGAAAAGTAAGAAAAAGAGTCTGAAGATCAATAAGTAATTGTATCAAATACTAGAAGTTAGATTTCTAAGAAAAGTGAATAAGAAAAGTAAGAAAAAGAGTCTGAAGATCAATAAGTAATTGTATCAAATACTAGAAGTTAGATTTCTAAGAAAAGTGAATAAGAAAAGTAAGAAAAAGAGTCTGAAGATCAATAAGTAATTGTATCAAATACTAGAAGTTAGATTTCTAAGAAAAGTGAATAAGAAAAGTAAGAAAAAGAGTCTGAAGATCAATAAGTAATTGTATCAAATACTAGAAGTTAGATTTCTAAGAAAAGTGAATAAGAAAAGTAAGAAAAAGAGTCTGAAGATCAATAAGTAATTGTATCAAATACTAGAAGTTAGATTTCTAAGAAAAGTGAATAAGAAAAGTAAGAAAAAGAGTCTGAAGATCAATAAGTAATTGTATCAAATACTAGAAGTTAGATTTCTAAGAAAAGTGAATAAGAAAAGTAAGAAAAAGAGTCTGAAGATCAATAAGTAATTGTATCAAATACTAGAAGTTAGATTTCTAAGAAAAGTGAATAAGAAAAGTAAGAAAAAGAGTCTGAAGATCAATAAGTAATTGTATCAAATACTAGAAGTTAGATTTCTAAGAAAAGTGAATAAGAAAAGTAAGAAAAAGAGTCTGAAGATCAATAAGTAATTGTATCAAATACTAGAAGTTAGATTTCTAAGAAAAGTGAATAAGAAAAGTAAGAAAAAGAGTCTGAAGATCAATAAGTAATTGTATCAAATACTAGAAGTTAGATTTCTAAGAAAAGTGAATAAGAAAAGTAAGAAAAAGAGTCTGAAGATCAATAAGTAATTGTATCAAATACTAGAAGTTAGATTTCTAAGAAAAGTGAATAAGAAAAGTAAGAAAAAGAGTCTGAAGATCAATAAGTAATTGTATCAAATACTAGAAGTTAGATTTCTAAGAAAAGTGAATAAGAAAAGTAAGAAAAAGAGTCTGAAGATCAATAAGTAATTGTATCAAATACTAGAAGTTAGATTTCTAAGAAAAGTGAATAAGAAAAGTAAGAAAAAGAGTCTGAAGATCAATAAGTAATTGTATCAAATGCTAGAAGTTAGATTTCTAAGAAAAGTGAATAAGAAAAGTAAGAAAAAGAGTCTGAAGATCAATAAGTAATTGTATCAAATACTAGAAGTTAGATTTCTAAGAAAAGTGAATAAGAAAAGTAAGAAAAAGAGTCTGAAGATCAATAAGTAATTGTATCAAATACTAGAAGTTAGATTTCTAAGAAAAGTGAATAAGAAAAGTAAGAAAAAGAGTCTGAAGATCAATAAGTAATTGTATCAAATACTAGAAGTTAGATTTCTAAGAAAAGTGAATAAGAAAAGTAAGAAAAAGAGTCTGAAGATCAATAAGTAATTGTATCAAATGCTAGAAGTTAGATTTCTAAGAAAAGTGAATAAGAAAAGTAAGAAAAAGAGTCTGAAGATCAATAAGTAATTGTATCAAATACTAGAAGTTAGATTTCTAAGAAAAGTGAATAAGAAAAGTAAGAAAAGAGTCTGAAGATCAATAAGTAATTGTATCAAATGCTAGAAGTTAGATTTCTAAGAAAAGTGAATAAGAAAAGTAAGAAAAAGAGTCTGAAGATCAATAAGTAATTGTATCAAATGCTAGAAGTTAGATTTCTAAGAAAAGTGAATAAGAAAAGTAAGAAAAAGAGTCTGAAGATCAATAAGTAATTGTATCAAATACTAGAAGTTAGATTTCTAAGAAAAGTGAATAAGAAAAGTAAGAAAAAGAGTCTGAAGATCAATAAGTAATTGTATCAAATACTAGAAGTTAGATTTCTAAGAAAAGTGAATAAGAAAAGTAAGAAAAAGAGTCTGAAGATCAATAAGTAATTGTATCAAATACTAGAAGTTAGATTTCTAAGAAAAGTGAATAAGAAAAGTAAGAAAAGAGTCTGAAGATCAATAAGTAATTGTATCAAATACTAGAAGTTAGATTTCTAAGAAAAGTGAATAAGAAAAGTAAGAAAAAGAGTCTGAAGATCAATAAGTAATTGTATCAAATACTAGAAGTTAGATTTCTAAGAAAAGTGAATAAGAAAAGTAAGAAAAAGAGTCTGAAGATCAATAAGTAATTGTATCAAATACTAGAAGTTAGATTTCTAAGAAAAGTGAATAAGAAAAGTAAGAAAAAGAGTCTGAAGATCAATAAGTAATTGTATCAAATGCTAGAAGTTAGATTTCTAAGAAAAGTGAATAAGAAAAGTAAGAAAAAGAGTCTGAAGATCAATAAGTAATTGTATCAAATACTAGAAGTTAGATTTCTAAGAAAAGTGAATAAGAAAAGTAAGAAAAAGAGTCTGAAGATCAATAAGTAATTGTATCAAATGCTAGAAGTTAGATTTCTAAGAAAAGTGAATAAGAAAAGTAAGAAAAAGAGTCTGAAGATCAATAAGTAATTGTATCAAATACTAGAAGTTAGATTTCTAAGAAAAGTGAATAAGAAAAGTAAGAAAAAGAGTCTGAAGATCAATAAGTAATTGTATCAAATACTAGAAGTTAGATTTCTAAGAAAAGTGAATAAGAAAAGTAAGAAAAAGAGTCTGAAGATCAATAAGTAATTGTATCAAATACTAGAAGTTAGATTTCTAAGAAAAGTGAATAAGAAAAGTAAGAAAAAGAGTCTGAAGATCAATAAGTAATTGTATCAAATACTAGAAGTTAGATTTCTAAGAAAAGTGAATAAGAAAAGTAAGAAAAAGAGTCTGAAGATCAATAAGTAATTGTATCAAATACTAGAAGTTAGATTTCTAAGAAAAGTGAATAAGAAAAGTAAGAAAAAGAGTCTGAAGATCAATAAGTAATTGTATCAAATACTAGAAGTTAGATTTCTAAGAAAAGTGAATAAGAAAAGTAAGAAAAAGAGTCTGAAGATCAAGTAATTGTATCAAATACTAGAAGTTAGATTTCTAAGAAAAGTGAATAAGAAAAGTAAGAAAAAGAGTCTGAAGATCAATAAGTAATTGTATCAAATACTAGAAGTTAGATTTCTAAGAAAAGTGAATAAGAAAAGTAAGAAAAAGAGTCTGAAGATCAATAAGTAATTGTATCAAATACTAGAAGTTAGATTTCTAAGAAAAGTGAATAAGAAAAGTAAGAAAAAGAGTCTGAAGATCAATAAGTAATTGTATCAAATACTAGAAGTTAGATTTCTAAGAAAAGTGAATAAGAAAAGTAAGAAAAAGAGTCTGAAGATCAATAAGTAATTGTATCAAATACTAGAAGTTAGATTTCTAAGAAAAGTGAATAAGAAAAGTAAGAAAAAGAGTCTGAAGATCAATAAGTAATTGTATCAAATACTAGAAGTTAGATTTCTAAGAAAAGTGAATAAGAAAAGTAAGAAAAAGAGTCTGAAGATCAATAAGTAATTGTATCAAATACTAGAAGTTAGATTTCTAAGAAAAGTGAATAAGAAAAGTAAGAAAAAGAGTCTGAAGATCAATAAGTAATTGTATCAAATACTAGAAGTTAGATTTCTAAGAAAAGTGAATAAGAAAAGTAAGAAAAAGAGTCTGAAGATCAATAAGTAATTGTATCAAATACTAGAAGTTAGATTTCTAAGAAAAGTGAATAAGAAAAGTAAGAAAAAGAGTCTGAAGATCAATAAGTAATTGTATCAATACTAGAAGTTAGATTTCTAAGAAAAGTGAATAAGAAAAGTAAGAAAAAGAGTCTGAAGATCAATAAGTAATTGTATCAAATACTAGAAGTTAGATTTCTAAGAAAAGTGAATAAGAAAAGTAAGAAAAAGAGTCTGAAGATCAATAAGTAATTGTATCAAATACTAGAAGTTAGATTTCTAAGAAAAGTGAATAAGAAAAGTAAGAAAAAGAGTCTGAAGATCAATAAGTAATTGTATCAAATACTAGAAGTTAGATTTCTAAGAAAAGTGAATAAGAAAAGTAAGAAAAAGAGTCTGAAGATCAATAAGTAATTGTATCAAATACTAGAAGTTAGATTTCTAAGAAAAGTGAATAAGAAAAGTAAGAAAAAGAGTCTGAAGATCAATAAGTAATTGTATCAAATACTAGAAGTTAGATTTCTAAGAAAAGTGAATAAGAAAAGTAAGAAAAAGAGTCTGAAGATCAATAAGTAATTGTATCAAATACTAGAAGTTAGATTTCTAAGAAAAGTGAATAAGAAAAGTAAGAAAAAGAGTCTGAAGATCAATAAGTAATTGTATCAAATACTAGAAGTTAGATTTCTAAGAAAAGTGAATAAGAAAAGTAAGAAAAAGAGTCTGAAGATCAATAAGTAATTGTATCAAATACTAGAAGTTAGATTTCTAAGAAAAGTGAATAAGAAAAGTAAGAAAAAGAGTCTGAAGATCAATAAGTAATTGTATCAAATACTAGAAGTTAGATTTCTAAGAAAAGTGAATAAGAAAGTAAGAAAAAGAGTCTGAAGATCAATAAGTAATTGTATCAAATACTAGAAGTTAGATTTCTAAGAAAAGTGAATAAGAAAAGTAAGAAAAAGAGTCTGAAGATCAATAAGTAATTGTATCAAATACTAGAAGTTAGATTTCTAAGAAAAGTGAATAAGAAAAGTAAGAAAAAGAGTCTGAAGATCAATAAGTAATTGTATCAAATACTAGAAGTTAGATTTCTAAGAAAAGTGAATAAGAAAAGTAAGAAAAAGAGTCTGAAGATCAATAAGTAATTGTATCAAATGCTAGAAGTTAGATTTACGAAAAGTGAATAGAAAAGTAAGAAAAGAGTCTGAAGATCAATAAGTAATTGTATCAAATACTAGAAGTAGATTTCTAAGAAAAGTGAATAAGAACAGTACGAAAAGAGTCTGAAGATCAATACGTCAATTGTATCAAATAGCTAGAGTTTAAGAGTTTAGAAAAGTGAGGAAGAAAAGTAAGAAAAAGAGTCTGAAGATCAATAAGTAATTGTATCAAATACTAGAAGTTAGATTTCTAAGAAAAGTGAAAAAGAAAAGTAAGAAAAAGAGTCTGAAGATCAATAAGTAATTGTATCAAATACTAGAAGTTAGATTTCTAAGAAAAGTGAGGAAGAAAAGTAAGAAAAGAGTCTGAAGATCAATAAGTAATTGTATCAAATACTAGAAGTTAGATTTCTAAGAAAAGTGAGGAAGAAAAGTAAGAAAAAGAGTCTGAAGATCAATAAGTAATTGTATCAAATACTAGAAGTTAGATTTCTAAGAAAAGTGAGGAAGAAAAGTAAGAAAAAGAGTCTGAAGATCAATAAGTAATTGTATCAAATACTAGAAGTTAGATTTCTAAGAAAAGTGAGGAAGAAAAGTAAGAAAAAGAGTCTGAAGATCAATAAGTAATTGTATCAAATACTAGAAGTTAGATTTCTAAGAAAAGTGAGGAAGAAAAGTAAGAAAAAGAGTCTGAAG